>JAJHUR010136936.1:0-72900 GCA_027495735.1 Lutjanus campechanus
TTTCATTGTTGTACGTCTGAGTGATTGATGGCTTCATGCTGAAGCTGTGTTTCACACTCGTTCTATTTTTCATTATCAGCTGTATGTGATAAGTGTGTGTGTGTGTATGCATGTGTGTGTGTATGCATGTGTCCAGTGTGGAAAAAGGTCCAATGACTTGGATGTGTGAAATCATTCTTGGTTTGGTACCCACTAATCAGTTTACAATGATTTGCAAATCCGAAGAAGAAGAAGAGGCTCACTCCCAGCCAAATGCAAACATACACTGCAAAAATAGATTAGTTTAAACCGAGAAAGGTCAGTGTCCAGGCTGCTTTAAACATTTGAATTGATTAAATTTGAAAAGACAAATTGAATTAATTTTGTAATGAATAAAACAAGTCAAATAAACTTGATATTAATTAAAGTGTATTAGAGACAAACAGCAAGTTTTCATCATATATGTTTTCTTACAAAAAAATAAGGTGGCTCTCAGGAAAGTTTTAACTCCCACATAATGCATGCTGGGAAGTCTGCTAACATGTTGATCATGTTTCTTTAGAGACTGTGTACAGCACATTCATTCAACTCCTCATTTCAAGTTCTTCAAGTAAGAAGAACTAAGAAAGTTCTCAAGTGTTCAGAATTTAAAAAAAAAAAAAATACTGGAAATTTTAGGTTTAATTAACTTGAATAAATAAACTTGTAGAAAAGATAGTTAATACCACTAAATCCCTGTACATTTTTATTTTTTTTACAGTGCATATACACAGACACACACTTTTGCATGGGCCCACAGCAGTGACGTCAGTGCCTGGGTGGGGTGTGGAGTTCCCCACCATCACTGTGGTATTTATTGGAGAGTGAGTGGCAAGTTGTCGTGTTGAAGAGTCAGGGAAAAATATTGTCATAAGTCTGTGGTTGGCTTGATGGAATGAGAGATTAGCAATGTTAGCGGTTTAGTCTCTCATTCTCACTGTAACCACACACACACACACACACACACACACACATTACCTTTTAGATACTTTTTTTGTTTAAAACTCCTTAAATGAAGCTTTAGCTGCAAAGTGTCGACCACCTTTCAAGAAAGAGAGTTTAGCATAGATTCTTTGTGTAGCATGATTTTGTTCAGCCAGTGATATATTAAATCTGCTAAGTGTGAAATCACATTAGCGCTAGCTGTTAGCCATTATCCATTAGGCTGTGTTTGGTGATCCAGAGGATTGTGGGATCTTTTCTGGCTGGAGTCAGCAGCTCAATACCTTTTACTTACAGCAACTGCAGCAGCCTGCCCTAGATACATTTGGTGTGTGTGTGTGTGTGTGTGTGTGTGTGTGTGTGTGTGTGTGTGTGTGTGTGTGTGCGCGTGCGTGTGTGCGATTGCATATGCAGTTGTGCCATTATTTGTATGTGTCAGCTTCATGTCTCTTTTGTAAGTGCTGTGTATGAGTGCGTGCGTGTCTTTGTGTCTCATTCCATGCGTGTGCTCGATGGATCCTGTGGCTTTGCCGTCGTGGTAATCAGTTTGCGCGTTGGCTGAACTAATTTATCAATTCAGTTCCTCCCACTTGTATTCTCTCCCATGCGTGAACCCTCTCTCCCTCTCTTTCCCCTACACTCTGTCTCCCTCTCAGACAAAACACTTCTCTCTGACAAACCATAAGGGTTTCCTATCTTTTATGCATGCCTTCTGCCTCTCTGACTTCCCTCTGCCTCTCCTCTTTTCTTCCATGACTCCCTCTCTCTCGTTATTTTCTATAATGTACAGCTGTGTTGCCTTACATGTTAATGGCCTTGAACCATGATATCATAGCAATATTGGTGCACTTGCGCTGTTTCAAAGGCGTCGGGGAGGGAGCTATGATTTATTGATGAGAGATCTTGTGATATCTATCCATAACTCATCATTTTACACCTACTTGTCTCATCATGTTATGATTGAAGTATTCTGCATAAAACACTCTAAAAGGCTGGGTTGCACCAACAAGGATTTATTTTTAACCCCAATTAAATCTTGGTTTGAATTGAATTTATGTTGCATCAAAGTTTTAAACTCGTTTAAAATTCAGAAAGATTGAATTTAAGTCTCAGTTTGGTTTCTACTCTGATCCTAGATTGAATTTAATTTTGTTGCACCAAAATGTTAAACTCCTTTTTAAACTGTGATCCAGTGTTAACTTTAAACTTACACTTGTGGAAGTTTAACTTTTAAGATGGATTGGGATTGGATCCATTGAGAAAAATAATTCTCTGCTGAGCCATCATGAGTAGGCTAACTAGGCTAGCCAACTTTTTTAGCTAGCTTGACAACAGAGTAAACATTTTATTAACTTATTAGCTAGCTAACAAACAATATAATATTTTTCCTTTTTTAGGTAACTGGAAAGCAGTATAACTCTTTTTTAACCTAGCTAGCTAACTAGCAAAGAATACACAATGCACACAATGCACAATGCAACATTTTGTTAAGGAATACCAAGCATTAGAAGTGTTTCCCCACGTCTTTTATGCCAACAGTATTAAAAAAATCATTTTTATTATCTATTTTTTTATTTGGATTAGCAAGCATCACCATTGATTAAACTATATATTTCTAGTTTACATCAATAAACTTTGATTGAACAGAGATCATAGTTTTTAATTATGCAATAGAGCTCTGCCTAATTTTAAATCAGGATTTTCTAATTTTAAACCTAACTTTGCTTAACTCGGATCTTAATCTTTCTGGGTGCAACCCAGTATAAGGCTCATAATGCATAGGGGCAGGTGCTGTTGAAGGTATAGCCATAGGCTGGTGGTGTGCTCATACTTGGCCAGCTGACCCAAGGTGCCCCTTTGGAGCCGGGCGGTCAGGTGTGTGTTTGTGTACATGGCAATGTAAGTGCATCTGTAACACACACATACACAAGTATGCGTGTGTGTGTTTGTGTGTATATTTGTGTGTCAGGATGTGTGTGTATCCAGTGAAGTGAGAGAAATCATAGCTAGTGAACCAGGTGGTGAATGCAGACAGGCTCAATAACTCATGGTAGAGGAGTTGGACAGAGCTGAGGGCTTGGAGAGGAGATGTGGTGGGAAAACCCAGGCCAATGCACACACACTTTCATTTTTCTCACTTTTTACTATCCTGTCTTTTACTTTCTTCTCCCCTTTTTCGCTCACGTTTGTGTCCCTCCTATCCTCATGTCTTTCCTTTACTTAATTCCTCTGTCTTCTAACACATACAGTATAATTCACATTGCATATTTGTCAGCTTTCTTCTTTTTTCTCTCCTTCCACTCTCTGAGGCGTGCTGTTGTAGTGTCAGCGATGGCGGGGGGGAAGTGAACAGAGCTGAGGGTGCTGCTCACTTGTTTGTTACGACAGATTAAGTCATTGATTTGTAAAAGCGGTGCACTGATGGAGAAGGCCCTCCGCTGCTGAAGACGAGGAGCGGGAGAGAGAAAACAGAGAAGGAGAGAGATGGAGGGATGCGTTTGGCTGAGGAGAAAGAGAGGCGAGGATATTAAAATCGAAGATGAGAGGTAGCGGTAAAGAGAGGAGTTAAGTGGAGGTGGAAGAAAAGGGGGGAGAAGAGGAGGCAGCATGAGATAGTTAAGCAAAATGCTAAATATAGAACAGAGGGATGGAGGGGGGTGGAGACGGGTGAGAAAGATACGGAGATAGAGGAATGAGAGGAAAAAAGAGGAGGGAGGGGTGTAGCTGTACTTTGAATGACAGAGATGTCAGAGAGAGTCAGAGGAGCTAGAGTGAGAACGCTTCATTTTTCAATAGCGTCGGCTGTGTCCTCCTTCTCTTTCATACTTGCCGCTCCGAGGAGCATAAGGGAGCAATTGTGAAATACCCTTACCTAGTTTCAGCATTCCCCCAACCCAGGTTCTTTTCACCCCCCCAGGGGCCAACGGTGAGTTTCTAATTAAAACGTCAGGGGCAAAAGGGTAATTATGATAATAACATAATAATATCGCCAGGGTTATTAGAATGTTCTGTGGTCCCCAAATTGCTTCCTCGGAGAGATCAGATTTCAGTGGCATTACGTAAAGTCAAATTTCCTTGAAAGTCAGGTGAAATGAAATGGATTCCCCCATGGTCGAGGTGCAATCTGAGAATCTGATTCCCTCTTGTATTGTCACAGACACAGAGTCTAAAAAAAGCCCTTTAGTTTCTCACCGCAATGACATATATCCAAGCGAGCCCCCTCCTCACTTAACTTCCAGGCTCAATTTCATCAGATGAGTTGTGCGGTTAGAAAGTGTACTCATTTATTTAAAGGAGCAATATGTAACAATTGCACATCCAAAAATGAGCACTACAGTTCAAATACCGAGTTGGAGCCATAGATGCTATATAAAACAGGTTGAAATCCTATTTCATATATACAGTCTATGGTTGAAGCGAGTTGTTTCTCTCCACAACTTCCTTCCCAGACTCGAGGAAGGCAGGCTGCAGGAATGCTCCAGGGGAAGAGTACAACACTATAATTTCAGGATAGTGTGTTACAGCTGTTATCAGCTGTTCTAATTGTCAAATGTCTGTCGATGTAAAGATAAGCAAGTTGTCCTGAAAACAAAAGCCCACTGCTCTGAAAATACACTACCTGGAGTTGGAGTTCAGTGACTGCCTGCCTCCTGCCTGCCAGACTCCATTAAGATATTGCTCAATTTAACGATTATAAATATCTACTCCTTCTAAAAGATTATTGGTGATTACTCACGACTCATAAACAGACTCTAATGCATTTGGCAAACATTAATCATTGATTTGAACTCTAATTAATGTAACAGAGGCAAACAAATATATTACAGATTTCTCCTAAAGGGAATTCGGTTTTCTTCTAAATGCAATGTGTTTGAAAACTGTTGCTGAAAACATGTGAAAACACTGAGAACTATGTAGTGCTGAATCTGGTTAACTGTTGTTCACAAGTTCTGTACTGAGGATTTTTTGACTGGACTTAAAATATGGCTCAGTGCCACAGTCCCCTAAAACTTACCATCCAAATGTACCTTCAGCATTTCTCAGTCCAAATCAGCTGGCAGTTCCAAAAACCTGACACTGCAGGAAAAAATGCCACCCTGTTGCAGATTGATTCTCCAATGAGTTGAGTAGGTCACTGTCTTCTGGCTCTCGTGGAGCATCCATGTTTCAGGTCATACTGGTATATGATTTTGAGACCTAATTTCACACACAGCAATTTTTTCATCATTCAGTTTTGGCTGGGTGGTTAATAACACATGTTTCTGTGGTGTGACAAACTCAGAACACATATTTATTATGGCTTTACACAGACTTGAGTTTTTGTTTTGCTGCCTTGAACTCTCCCATAATAGCACTTTGTCTCTCTGCAGCCCTGTGTAATGAGCTCCGTGTATTGTAGCCGTGTGTAACAAGAGAACATTTGTTTTTAAGCTTGGAGATCACTGCTAGAATGCTAGCTCCGAGCGCTGTATAGCTCGGAGCTAGCGCGCTGCTGCTCCGAGGGGCGCCCCGCTGTTTTCTCTCAGCTTTCTGTGCTACCTGACTGGGATGAGGCTTTGTGGATCCCTCCTACTCCCCATTTACACACCCCTCCATCCCAGGCAGCCCTGAGGCAGCCCACCTCCAGCTGTGGCTGCCGTTCACTGCGCCGCTTGGTGCAAGTACCGATTGCTTTGGAGTGCCTCCCCTCGCTCAAATAGGCAGTAATTACGGGCTTAAAGAGGTTTAGTGGTCCAGCAAACTACATAATCACCCCCTGAATTAGCCCCAGCTCATCAGCCTCAGTCCAACGAGCAGCGCTTACCACTAGCGCTAGCTAGCATGCTGCACCCCCTTCCCTTTATTGCACAGAGGGAAGCACAGCAGCAGGTGTTGTGCAACATCCGGCCCCCTTAATAAATTTAGCCTCCCCTGAGCTGGAATGGGGAGGACTAATGAAGCACGCCCTCGCTCTTAGTGAAAGCAAGCAGAGAGTATAGACACCACACATACAGGATAAGATGCTCTCCCTCAGTATCAACAGACTTCACCCTTTACATTCCGTGTTAAACACAACAATACAGCACTGTTTTAAGACTTGAGGCTTGGTCATGTGCATACATGCTATAAGCTTCAGTATACACATAGACCCACCCAACTGTAAAGCACACGGATCATCGTTCACACCCTGCAGCACAGCACTGACTGCTGCTGCCCCGCATTATTCTATATGTGCCCTTAGAGTTTCATAACAGCGGTGAATGATGCTAATCATCAATTATCATAGTGGAGAAGCTGGTAATGCTGTACATTGTCTAATCCACTTTGTACAAGAGCTTTAATGACATACTTTTCACCCCTTGCCTCACCAGCTAACTAGATTTATCTCATTCCCATAGGCAAGAGCGCTGTGAGATTTCCCTAAATCTACAAAAGCTGTTTTTTTGAGAGAGAAAATGCTCATTAATGAATGAAAAGCACGAGAACAGCTGTTTTTTTTTTCTTTATCACCAGAAGAGATGGAGGGATTTGACGACAAAAACAGTTGAAAGGGGGGTTTCTTTGCCATTCTGGAGCATATATCGAGGTTTAAAAGAAAAAAAAAAGTGATGGTGAATTATTCATGCCACAAGCGTTGAGTTGGTTTACCGTAGTCCAGCGCCATAAAAGAGGCTGTTTCTGCCTTCTTTTTTTTTTTTTGCGTATTACAGCGCTAAGATGGGGTGCGTTTATTTTGCGTAGATATTACAGAGAGCGCTCTCTCATGAAACTCTCATCCTCTAGTTGGTTTGTTTTGAGTCTCTCAAAAGATCTGTTTTTTTGGCGCTGTTTTGTTATTTTGCATCGGAGCAGCCCAAATCAGAGGAAATTAGGTTAGGGGTGCTTTGTTTTTTTTTCTGTTGTTGTTTTGTTCGCTCTCACTCTCTTTTCTTTTTTTTTTCTTTAATCCCCCCTTTCTCCCAGGGCCAGCTTTGTTGCTGGGTCCCTGCTCCCTAATGAAGTCAAAGGGATGTCAGTCGATGCCACCTACACAGAAAGGAATTTGAAATGGCGTAGCTTTCACAGCGCAGCGTGAGCACACACACACACACACACACACGGGATGAAACTTCCACTGAATGAGCAAGAAAAAATTTTGAAATTGGAAGCTTGTTGTGTGAGATACAGCAGACTTACAGTTTGGAACGCTTGTTTTAAAGTCTGCTTGTGCTCATGGTTTTGGGCATTTGTTGTTAGCATAACAATGTGCTCGCCTCCCCCAAATATTTAAGGTAATCTCATACACGTCTGGCAGCAACAGCACTACACTTCCAGTAAACTGTGTTCATCAGTGTAAGTGTGTATGCGTGTGTGTGTGTAAGATAGTTTGGTATGATACTATGATGCCCTTCTAGCCAAAAAGGCCCCTGGATTAGCCGTCAGGCATTCCTGATGGGCAGCTCGGTTTCCACGGAGATTTGACCTGGGAACAGTGAGGGGAACAGACTTGGCCTGGTCAGGGCTTTTCACATGAACTTCAACTGGTACATGCAAGTCAATAACCATGCATAATGTTGCTGTAACCTGCTTCAGGTCATTGGGGTTTACTGTGTCAGGACAGTTAAAGTTCTTTTATAAAGCCCCTTTTACACTGGACAAAAAACCCCCCACTAACATCTGGTTTTTGTCCTCAGTAGAAAAGGATACAATCATTCCCAGGTCAAATGACTCTGCAGTAGTCACGGTATGTGATGATATGAGGGTGTATTAGTGCTCATGGCATGGTTGTCGCATCTGTGATGGCCCCATTAATGCTGAAAGGTACAGACTGGTTTTGGAGCAACATATGCTGCCATCCAGACGTCTTTTTTTTTCAGCAAAATGTATCAATATACATTATGCATGTGCATGAGTGCAGGTACTAGACTGACCTTCCTGCAGTCCAGACTTGTCTCCCACTGAAAGTGTGTGGTGCATTAAAGCGCAAAATACAACAGCCGAGACCCTGTTCTGTTGAGCACATGAAGTTCTATATTAAGCAGGAATGTGAAAAAACTTCACCTTCAAAACTTAAACAATTAGTTCTTAAACACTTACTGAGTGTTTTTAAAAGAAGCGGTCATGTAACACAGTGGTAAACATGCCCTGTCACAACTTTTTTGAAATGTGTTGCAGGCAATAAATTCAGAATGAGTGTATATTTACCAAAAACAAAGCAGTTAATCAGTTTGAGCAATAAATATCTTGTCTTTGTACTGTATTCAATTGAATATAGAGTACAATAGAGTAACGTACACTAGAGTAAATTGTTGCACATTAAGTAAGTTGTTTACTGTGATTCATTGCATTTTCTGGGATCTTTGTGCCTTGGGGCAAACCCCAACCATCTGGTGGTAAAATAAGCTAACTCAAAATACTATTGACCCATGTCTGTTATCCACAGATTGTGCAGTGTCATGCCCTCTTTTTGAGGGACGTCACATGACTGTGACAACATATGATTTTCCTCTCCCTTATTCCTCCCTCCATCCTGTTTCATGGTAGCAGTTTTTATAAAGCTAATGTGGCGTGTCAAGGCTTTTTAATGGGATGCATGGAGGCTTGGGAAGCGCAGCTTTAAATAGAAATATATGCAACGATAACACTGCAATGCTAAATGGCTAAAGAGGACTGTGGCTGCAGTGCATTGGTTAACAAGGGTGGAATCACACACATTGATATGGAGATGTGATAGTAAAATATAGACATTTTCTACACAAAGCTATTTGACGTTAAATAACAAACGTGGCATTAGCATTTAGAAGCCAAAACATACAAATATCTAAAGGTTGAATTTTACTGTCATATTCATGGTGTTGTTTCATCAATGCTTATGTCAGTTTTAAAGGGTGGATGACCTTATTTTTGAGCCAAATCCAAATTAAAAATCAAACTGTTTGGAGCAGTGAGGGGAAGAGACAGCCTGGGAGAGTGAGAGAGAATAGGAAAGACAACTGGTTTTGCTGAGGAGGCGAGATGAAGAGAAGGGAGAGCAGCAGCAAGATAAAAGACATTTCAGAAATAGTCCTCCTCTTGTGGTGAAGTGGAGCATCCCCGACACTCAGACTCTTGTTCTTTTTTCCCCCCAAAAGACTAAGATGAGGATTTATAAAGTTTACAAGGTGAAAAAACAAGAATTAGGGAGGTGTGACCTTTAGGAAGGTGGTACTTTTACATGTTTTGGCCGGTTATTGCTCCTGCAGATGAGATTAAGATTTTGTTTGGACAGTTTGTCTTGTAAAGGTTAATGGTTCAGTCCACACAACAGCCGTGCGTCTTGTCAAAGTGACCTTGGGCATGGCACCAAGCGCATAGCTGCTCCAATATTTTAAGTCCATTCCAGCTTCGGGTTTCTCAAACATAAATGGAAAAGCAGAGCAAGAAATCAAATCATAACAGTGCAGCTAGTGTGAGGTGAAGGTCAGATATAACTTCACTTTTCACTTTCCACTTTTGGAAGTCCACACAAGAGATGAAAATGAGATGATATTTTGCAGAGCCTTATTAAGACTTGAAGCCTGATTACTGATTACAATACTGGGCAAAATTGTAAATGCAACACTTTTGTTTTCGCTCCCATTTTCATGAGTTGATGTTAAAGATCTGAGACTTAGCATTTTTTTTCCCCCAGGAGGGCAAAGTCATGACCAGCCCTGCCTCTGATTGGCCAGATCTTGTTGTCTTTGTTGGTTGGATTTAACCATGAGGAGTGATTGGTTAAGGTTAGGGTAAGAATATCCCAATAAGCCAATCAGAGGCAGAGTAGGGTGAGTCATGACTTTGCCCTCCTGGGGAAAAAAATCGCATCTGTAACCCTATAAAATAGCCACAGTACAGCACCTGATAAATGATGTTGTTCAAGATCAAACTTATTGCGCCCAGTCCAAGACACACCTGAGCAGCAATAATTTCATTTAATCAGTATCTCTATATGCCACCCCTGTCAGGTAAATGGGTCAGCTTTGCAAAAGAGAAGTGCTTATTAAAACAAAGTTGTGAATAAAGTTTTACAGAAACAAACCTTCTCTGTACACAGAAGAATTCTTAGAATTTCTACTCGAAAACGTTTTTTGTCGAGTATATTTCTGTAGCTCTCGTACAGTAACTGTAATGGTTGACGTTTTTTTTTTCTATCGCCCTGCCCAGAATAGTTTTCTCCAGGGTTAAGCATGGGACAAGGGGAGTAAAGAGGGGTCTTGAGGAATATTTATGCTCTTATCTCTTTGTTAAACCCCTGGGGCTCCAGATATCAATTTCAATGTCTCCTCCCCTGCCTCCTTCTTCCCTCTTCCTTTTCTTTCCTTCTTCTCTCCGTCTATCTATCCCCCTCTTGTTCTTGTCTGAGGGGGTCAGAGAGGAAGACGGTCAGACAGGGAGGGGATGTTACTGATGCTCTGTTACTCACCCACACAGACATCTGCACGCAAACACACACATACATATGACCATGCAAAGCGGAACCTACTTGTAGGGCCAGCAAACTCAGTGGCTCAAATGAGAACAAACACACGCGCGTGTGCGCATAAACACACACTCTGATATCTGCACATGGATAAACCAATACGAAGACACTCAAGCAAAATCTCTGACTCAAATGGACGCGCACGCAACAGACACGCACGCACACACACCCACGCATGCACTCGGATTGATAAGACACACAGAGGAGAGAGGAGAAAACACACACCCCTCCTGGCACCCACATGCTCAGAGCCCAGCAGAGAGCGGCGAGCAGGGTGGAAATTCTCATGAAAGGAGTTGTATATTTGGAGAAGACATATCATTAAGATAGGCGGAGGGAAGAGGGAAGGGAGGGAAGGATGCGCAGAAACTTTCCATCTGCTCTTTTAAAGAACATGTTATTGCTTTTCTCACTAAAGGCCTTTCTCTCCCTCAACCCGCTGAACCACAGCCAAAGGCCGTTAAGACACCAGAATCAGTCACAGACAATATTAAAACTGGGCGACTTGTTGCTGAGCGAGGAACTAAATCACAGTGTTTTGACAGATAGGAGCTAATTTGGCGGTTTAGAAAAAAAAAGGAGGACAAAAACAGTTTTGATGTTCTGGCTTTTGGGCCTTCTTTTCCTGGTATCTCTTCCATTAAGTGTGTGTTATTTTCCGACTTGAGAACTCTGGCACATTTTAACACTTTGGAGAATGTGTTAGGGTAGGATGCAGTATTCAGATCCTTTACAAATGTAAAAATAGCAATGCCACTGTGCTAAAACACTCAAGTAAAAGTCCTGCATTCACAGGTTTCCAAAGTTCAAGTTTGGGTTATTAGCAAAATGTACCCAGAGCATGAAAAGTAAAAGCTCTATATGAAAAGTACAGCAACTTATGGTATGATTTGGCGCTATACAAACTTGAAACTGACTCGAGAAGACCCTTAGAATTTTACTTTTTGTATACTTGAGTAAATAAACTTATATTCTACCATTTGCAGGATGTGTTTCCTAAGTAAAAGTTGCGTTATCAACAAAAAATAACAGTGCTTATTATTCCACAATTACTGATGCATTAATGTGTAAACAGCATTTTCATATTGTAGCTAACAGAGGTGGAGCTTATTTTGCCTTTTATTTTATTATTCTTATTTTATTTTATATACTGCTGGGTAGTTTATTCTGTCACGATCAGTCATATGAGTTTTTTAAGTGTAGTTTTTCCTCACTTTTGTCACCCTAGTGTTTGCTCTTGGTGGTCTCTATAAATAATATGATAAAGAGTATAGTGTAGGTCTGCTCTGTATGAAAACTGTCCTAAGATAACTCTTGTTTGATTTGGCGCAATACAAATAAAACTGACTTGACAAGAACCTCAGAAATGTACTATTTTCTGTACTTGAGGAAATGTACTTAGATTTCACTACTGTCAAGATGTGTGCTGAACAGATCACAGTCATGCCGAGCACCGAGCACATTTTTCTCCCACTGCCGCTGTCTGCGATTGAGATTGTGTGCGTCCCTGTCTGTGTGTGACTGGTTGTGTATAGCTGTCTGTCTGCGTGTGTGTGTGCTGGGAAGCCAGAGGGAGGGAAGCAGTGAAACAGGGTGTATTTGTGCTGTTTTGTGGCCCCTGGCGTGGCTGCAGCCCCCCGATATCACGAGGCAGACACTCCTGCTTCCACAGATCTACGGCACCTAGAATGGACACAGTGATCGTTTCATGTTCAATCAGCTTTGTTTGCTGAGAAGAAAGCATCAAAAGACACATGATTAGCTTTCTTATGTCAGCAGTGAATGTGTGTGTTGTCTATATGTGAAGACATCAGATGACACAAGCCCTAAAGAGTCATGTTTCCTCACTTTCTGCACACATGGGCAGGCGAGTGGCGCCCCAGTTATGCAGCTATTTTAATTCTGATATTATCTGATCAGTCTACATTATGATGTAGATTCTTGTGCACAGGCACACACTCAACAGTTTAAATGAATGGACAGACAGCTCACATGCACTGATCCACACACAGAGAGGCGCACAAAAATGGTTGCAGAAAAGTAGTGGACACAAATTTGGCCAGAGGCGACAATGCAATTATAACTTAGCGCATGAAATTAGCCTCCTTGTGTTCCCATTCCCCACAACCAATCACATGGACAAGGGAAGGCTGGGAAAAATCCGTCTCCTCTCTCTCTGCTGGGTCGTCCCAGCATTAAACACAATCCTGTTCATTATGCACTGAAAAAACTGTAATGAAAAAATGAAAACGCTGGCGCCGCACTGATTTTGCACGTCTGATTGACTATTAAGTGTGTGTGTTCTTGTTAGACATACTCTATATATTACACAGTGGCTATTTGTGGCGTCTATTGTTGGTCAACATAACATGGGAGAATAACCCAGTAAATGTCAGGGTTCTGTCAGGGTGGCCTGTTCCTGTCGTTCAAGTTCACGTTCTAGTCGATGCCGGACACATTTTGCGTTGCCGCTGAACAGCTGAAACACACTTTTTTGTTGTCGGTTTGTGTCAATGAGAGACTCTTTTGGTATTAATGGCATTACTGGTTTAGCTATCTAAGTTCTAATTTCTCCTCCTTTGAGAAAAATGTGTTGGCCGAATTATCAGCCGGAGTGAAAGAAAGAAGAGACACTTCATTTGAGGAACTTCATTATTCATGCTTAATCCATCTCAAAATAGCAGCTATTTTAAAAGTTAAACCTCCACAAGCGTTAGTTAAAGTTAACACTAGATCACAGTTTTTGTGCAACAGAATTAAATTTACCATGATTCAATTAGGTTTAAAAATAAATCTTTGTCGGAGCAACCCACCCAAAATATGTTTTTTTCTTTTGACATTTGTTGTTTGAATTGATAAAGAGAACTTTAGAATTTAGCCAACAAATTATGTTAATTTCACTGTAATGTGACAGAAATCATGGGTACTAATTCTGTCTCCTGGATGGTGCAATGAAAACGCTTTTACATAATGGATCATTCAGTGTTTTTTAACGATTTCTCTATTTCCTAAATGTATACACAGCATTTTTGGAATATATATAGTTTCTAGTTGGTGCTATCCCTTCAACAATCTATTCTCTCCCTCGCCCCCCCTGCTCCTCCCTCCTCCTCCCCTCTTTTATGGCCTGCCTATGGTGTTCAGCACAGTCCATGTCTTGTCTCAGTCATGAACAGCACATTGTCCTCCACGGACAAGGCTCCCTGCAACTGTGATACCCCCCTTGCTCTAATATAAATCAACACACTCCCCGAGTTCACATTTATCCAATTTATTCATTCTATATATTTAAACAGGTGGCTCGACTTTAACTGTTCTCAGCTGGCTTCTCGAGGACAGGCCGCAGTCACTCAGTGGTTTATATTTAAACACCGGGCTTGAAGTCAGCTTTGGTTGTCTTTCCCACAACTGAACTGTTGTTTATCATGTATTCATCATGAGTCTTTAGACAAATATAGAGTAATGTCAGAGTGAGGTCATTTATTTTTCATCAATGCAAATTGTTTTGTTTGAACAAATCTCCCTTAAAAGTGGCAGCCTGTAACATGAAGGTGATGAAGCTTGATTGAACATATATGAGACGTATTAAGACAATAGTTCTCAACCTGTTTGAGTCGTGAAAATTCAGATTGACCCCATCTGCCTGGGACTGTTCAGGAATTACTGTATAACACATGAAAGCTACCAAACTCACATTACATGGTACATGTAATGTAGTTCAGAAACTATTCTCCACTCTAAAATACAGCCCTCATTTCCCATCATGCTTGCTGGACTGCGTTTAAGTTTCCTACTTTATGATACAAAATGCAAATGCTTTTGATAAAATAAGATTAAAAATATTATATCACAAATAATGTTGCAAATGATGAGTCAAAACAAAACAGAAGGGGGTCCAACATAGAGCCTTGTGGAACTCCACATTTCTGAGACATATTTCAGATTTTCCAAATACGTTATGCAGTGTTAAGGTACAGGGTGTTTTGTAGAGAGTGTTTTCACAGTGTCTCATCAGTCCAGAGGTTGGTCATGTTGGCAGTACTGACTGTAGATAATGCATTTTAGCGCTGGTATATAGTATAGTTTTAACCATTAGTGAGATGGCTGCTTTTTGCATATTTTTTAAGTGCTTGTCTCTTATGTTGAATATCATTAAGGAGCTGCTTCCTGGTTCTCAGTCCACGCTGCTTGCCACAATATGTTATTTTATTCTGCACAACCATTTTGTGACCCCCCAAAATGTTCTCATGACCGCCTTGAGGGTCCCCAGGCTGAGAACCACTGCATTAAGACAGGATAAAAAAGAACGTTTATTAATCTGTATATATGTGTGAAAATTCATTGACATTAGAGAAATGCAACATTGTCCCACCCTCTCAATGGCAGCTATTTTGATATTTAAGATTTAAAAGCCTCAAAATTAGATTAAATCCTTTGTCGAGTGTGATTTGGAGGAAATTCCCGTTCCTGTGTCAAGCTGCAGCTCAAAAGGATGAAAGCTAGAAGACTTTAAGTACTTGAAAGTTTGTCACAATCAGTGCGGTTAAACTTCAAAAATCATTACAGCAAAGTGGCAAACTTAACAGAGCCATGTTATTGTACCAACTGCAATAAGGATACAAGCAAACAGCAGCAATAAAAACAAGAGATTCTACATTCTCTTGTCTGTATTCCATCGGGTTAACGTTACATATTCCCCACTCACTGATTACATATGCAGCAGGGTGAAAGGGGGGCCGTCGACGCGAATATATTTGTGTAAGAGGCTGCCTAATTACCAGAGCTGGTTCTCCACTTCACTTAACTTTCTAATTGGCTTGCCTTTTTGGCTGCCATTAATTACAAGATTTCATATTCCATTAATGATCGGGGGGAGAGAGGCACGTTAACGTGCACACGCTCACACATTCTTATAGTATACATCCAGATAGACACAGGCACATACTGGCACCTACGCACCAATGAGCATGAGCACACATCTCATTTTCTACCTCTCATTACGGAGTATGGTTTTGTGTGTGTCTGTGTGTGTGTAACCTGTGCCCTGCAACAACTCTTTCTTTACTAAAAGGCACATCAAACCTCTATTTCAACAACAAGAAGCTTCATTAAACAATTTGTGGTCAGCCTTTTCTCATAGGTGTTGTCTTTCTCTCCTGCAGCATCCCTACCCGTCAGAAGAACAGAAGAAACAGCTGGCGCAAGACACAGGCCTCACCATCCTACAAGTGAACAACTGGTAAGTCATTTCAGAGTTTACATGCAGTCGATTTCAGGGGTTTGTGCCCTCAGGCTATCCAAGTTCTTAATGATCGGAATTAATGCCTCCACTCCACCCCTATTTTCATCCTACACACACACACAGAAACACACACGCGCCACTTACCGAATCGTCCTCACCTAGATCAATCCATCTAAAGAGATATGGCCTGGAGTGATTTTCCAAACCAACAGCCCAACTCAGCCCAAACATGAGCACCCATGTTAATTAAGAGTCAAACTACCATCTGAAAACATCCAATAAAAATCATCCAACATGCAAGTTGGATGATTTTATTGGATGTTTTCCCAGTTATACAAGAATGATTACTGAGAAAGTGGTAGCTCTGAGACTAATTACAGGGTTTTACTTTGACTGACTTATTTTGGGGTTTGTGGCTTTCTGTAGCACCTTTTACTGTGATTAACATTTGTTTTAATCAGTCGGTGAATATCTCATTTAACTTTTATTCTGTCTTGGTAAAATTTTAACATTTTTTCCCAGTACATGCAACGTTATTATCCTTGAAGCTAGCTTAAACTTTGTTTATACCTTTCTCGGAGATGGTTGGCCATGACGGCATTGGCAGATTTGCACTCCAGTGAAGAATTTCAACACTGTAAACTTAAAAATTCTGACCAAGTGCTGTTAGTTTTTATCCTTAAGTTGTAGTAACAGCTGCTTATTATCATCTGATCATTTCATTAGTTATACGATGAAAATATATTATTCTTCTACATAATTATTTAGTTCTTTTTCATAATACACACTGTAAAAGCTCAAATTAAGCCCAAACCTTTATGTTTATATTTAATAGATAATTTACTTTTGTTCTGTGGATAATCTTGAATCTGTGAGTTTCAGAACCCTCAAATTTTGTAATTCAGTAACTGTTCACAGTGAGCTGTGAACCCCATTTGGGTGCTTAAAATGAAATGTTTGCAATTGAAAACATTAAATGATTAACTATTACGCACTTTTACTTCAGTGAACTTCAATGAACTTCTGAAGTGATTTTTTAATTTCTAAAAGAGAAAAGTAAATCAACTCAACAAAAGATGATTGGTTGGGAAACGTCTTCTAAGGTTTATTTATAAACATTAGAATTAGATTTTGATTAAAAACGCAACAATTTATTGAAGACATTTGCCTTTTTTCCAGTGTAGATAGCCATTATGACAATGACACATTTGCACTCTGAATCACAAATGATAAAACTGTATACTTAAATTAAGAAACAAAAAAACATACCAGAGTGCTGTTAGTTTTTATTGTTGCATTATAGCAGCAGCTGCTCATTAGCCTCTGACCATTAATCTGTTTTACAATTATTTTATTGTCCAGTGACCATATACCCTTTTTACATTTTCATTTAGCACTTTTTCATAATCCATTTAGCATTTTAAGTTGTCCTTGTTAGCAAGGAGCCTAGCACAGAAGCGTGCAGTATGGTTGCTTTTGCAAATTAAAGCTCTGTAAGTGCCAACTAGCCTGTTAATTGGGCACAAGCGTGACTGGCTTGCGCCATAAAATAAGGTTGCTAACTAGCCGTTTTAACCTTAGGTAGCTCTATAAAAGGTAGAAAGGGGCCCTATGTCCTTGTGCGGCTAGTCTTATCAGAGAGATGGCTATCAGCACATGCTTAGTGTTATTAGCCATGTCTAATTAAAGGGGCTGAAGTCTGCGTAACTGAGGCAGGGTCCAGGCTCAGGGTGTTTGATCTGAGCGGCCCTTAAAATAATCCTTGAAAGTATCAGTCAGTCGCTAGGTGCGGGCATGAAAGCGGAGACTGCAGAAAGGCAACGAGCGGCAGAAGGAGGGAGAGAGTTAAAGAGGCAGACGGAGTGAAAAATAGATGAAGAGAAAGAGAGGAAGATAAGGATGGAGGGAGAGAAAGAGATGAGACATGATAAATCCCCATTACCAGCAGTCTAATGATGTTAACATTATTCCCCGCCATTGTTCAATCTCAGACCTCAGAGACAGACAGACGTTAGATTAGGGTATGGTGTATCAGTCTATGGAGAATTAATTTTATACCGGGCCAAAAATAATGCACACACACACACACAAACACACACATACACACACACACTGGCTGAAAAAGGCCTCCTGACCAGAGGGAATCCTGTAGAGGTTATCAAATCACGTGACCCCTCTGAAATCCATGGGGGATCAATTCTTACAGCTGAGATAAAGCCGAACAGTGTGTGTGTGTGTGTGTGTGTGTGTGTGTTAGAGAGAGTCAGACAGACAGTCACATGAACAGTAGCTTGGTCACTTAAGGCTGACTGTGTGCTCTCATTCTGTTTGTTGTTTTTATTGGTAGGGGGATAGCAACACACCCTGAAGGTGTGTGTGCGTGTGTGTATTTGTGCATGACCAACACACACTGTGTAAATCGTGGGAGGTTAATCTTGGTTTGTGGAAGATGTTGTGTCTATGTGTGTGTGTCTGTGTGTAAGAGAGGGGAACCGGGGGTGGTTAATCTAAGGGGTATTAGCTGTTAAACCCTGCATGCTGGGATCCCGCTGCCCCCTCACATTTCGCTGTATACAAGTGTGTGCGTGTTTGTGTGTGTGCACAGTTGTCCAGAGGCATATTTCCATGCACGGTTGTTTGAGCAAGCGAACAGTACATTGTAGCATGGAAGGGTGATTGAGAAGGAAAACAATCAAGTGAAAAGATGGGGTGTCGGAGAGATAAAGGCAAAGAAATGAGAAAGAGGGAATGAAGAGAGAGGTGGAAGAGGAGAGGACAGAAAAAAAGATGACAGAGACGACGGACAGATGGATGGAGAAAACAAACAGAGAGAGACAGAGACAGAGAGGTTACGTTAGGGGAACTGCCATTTCGCAGGCATGTTGTTGTGCTGGTTGGGAAGCCCCGTCATTGGGTGTCTCCATAGCAACCCCCGGTGATGTTACCTCCTGACCCACTGATTTGGTGAAGTCAATTTCCCTAGCTGTGAGTGTGTTTGTCGGTGTTGTTCATGAACACACGCACAAACACACATATACATACACACACACACACACAAATGTGTGCATGTCTAAATTCTCTCAGAGTCTCTCTCTCTCTCTCACACACACACAAACACACAAACACACACACACACAGAGAGTCTTTCCATTACTTCAGGGGACGTTACATTGACACACATTCATTTTCTGCAGACTTACACACACCTGACCCATAACCACAACTTACCTATGCTTTACCTGAACCTAAACCTAACCTTACCCTAACCATAAATCGAAAATTCGTTAGTCTTCACCCCAAAATTTATGATTTACATTATGGGTCCCCATAAGGCACACAAGTCCCCACAACATGAGTGTGTAAACAGGTTCATGTCCCCACAACACGAGTAATACATATCCACACACATTTTCTCATGCATTCACTTGCACCGAATCAGGTCTACAACTGTGACATCAAGCCAAAGAGGATGTCAGGAAGCATAAAACACTTAGTGGGAGTCTGTTTCACGGTCATACCCCGGCCACGACTATGGCCGCAGATGAACTGCAGGTCATCCACGCTTGTTGTCCCAACAGGGGAAGACCTCATGATGACAAACAAGTGCAGGTGATGAATAAAATACACAGTGCAATCCTGTCACAAGTTCCAGCATGGACCACACACTCTTTCCATGCAGTCATTTTTTTAAGCACTGGCCCCATGGGTCACCAAGCCCCTAAAGTTGGTGGCCAAAGTACATTTTTGGGGGCTCAAATATAAACTTTTTGGGCATTTTTTAAAAATGGTTTTATTGATAAGAAAGCTGAAGATATGACAGGAAAGGGGGAAGGTGGGTGACATGCAGCAAATCAAACCCACAGCCACTGCAGAGGACACACTCTATCAACTGAGCCACCAAGACACCCCCAAATGTAAACTCATGTAAAAATAATACAGAAGGGCAATTCTACATAACTTTACACTCTTAACTGTGCCCACCTTTCCCATGAATTATGAGGTGGTGTTTTCTGAACGCCTTGTTTCCAATGGAAAAATGTTCTAGACTTCTTGGCTAGTTGAGGAAACTGGCACACTTCCCACACACACGGCAGTACATTAAAGGCCAACTTTATTGTGATCATACAATCATACAGTGTATAATTACAAAGTCAAATTCAAATGCATTTAACCCATCCTATTAGGGGTGCCTGGGAACCAACTCCAAGTCTAACCTAGCACCGTAGTGAGTGACTGGTGCATTGACCTAGCATACATGGTTTTTTGCGGGTGGGGGAAACCGGAGCACTCAGAGGAATCCCATGCAGGCACAGCGTGAACATGCAAACTACACGCAGAAAGGTCATGTCTGAACTGGTATTTGAACCCATGACCTTCTTGCCGTGAGCCGTAAGTGCTGACGTGCCAACATATTGCCCATCACATCCTTAGATGTGTCATATTTTAGCCACTTAAATTCCTGCTTCCATTCACTTCTAAATTTTCATTGCCATTTCATTTTTTTCATAGTACACCTTTGTGTTTTAGGTTCTGCTGGACAGGTATAGTAAACACATTCTTCAGTAGCCCCGACATGAGTAGCTAGCTGAAAACGAGTACTGTTCACTGTTTTCACAGATCTAAAAGAAACAAAGGAATCAGGATGTTTGTGGAACTGTAACATTGTGTTGAGCATAAAACTTGGTGGCCATAGGTCACCTACATGGAACATGTGATGGCCACAGGGTCACTTCTTGCGGCCATCGGGCCATTGTTAATGTCGAACCCTGCCCTGCCTTCCCCTCTCTGTCTTATACACACACATTCTCTTTATTCTTGTATGTGTAATGTGCTCTCCGTCACATATGTACTCACACACACTGTCTTTCATACACCCACATTCTGTCTTTCTTTCTCTCTCTCTCTCACACACACCATAGATGTGTTAACACACATGTCGGTGTGTATTATTGATGAGTGAGCACGCGGTAGGGCTCAGCAGATTAAATAAAAATGCTAAAGGCCGGCAAGGGGCGCAGATCACTCATGAATTATTGGCAGAAATACGCTGCACCAGGGAATCTCAATTTGAATGGAGAACATGTGTGTGTGTGTGTGTGTTTGTGTGTGTGTGGTAATGCATGTGCACATTTACACAGCAGAATCATATAGTGAGAACACATACTGTACACACCTTAATTCAAATACTCGCACACATCCCTACATATAGCCTATATAGTATATACACACATACACACATCCTACAGACAGGTAACGTATGTACACACAGTGAATGAGTGCATTGTTTCCACATGCAGATAGGTCACCACATGACACAAACACACACTTACTCAAACACTTATGCTCACAGAGTTAAACGCTCAACAGTGGTTTTGTAATGGTTACACACAGGCATGGAATTAAGCATACAACAAACGTGCCAAAGCTATCTTAATGGATCCATGCTCATCAAACATACTATGATCAGCAAACTTTTTTTTTAACTTAATTTCAGCTGGGAACCTTTCTCTGTCCCTCATAGGCCACATTCAGACAGAATCAGGTGTTGCAGCAAAAACACCACTCGTCTCATTCATTTTGAATGGGGGTAGTGCGTTTGGGGGTGGAGGCCGCAGGGGATGCCGAAAAAAGCCCAAAGAGTCAGAACAGAGTGAAATATCACTGAAACGTAATGGACCAAATGATGATAATCTCACAGTTGTGTTCTCATTTTGTTTCTTTTGTTTTTTTCTATACCCAGCTTTGACATCTGAGTCTGGCTTGCAGTTTGCTGCGAAATAGCGATAGCATGAAACTTCATTTGGTTTGTGTTCATTTGTTTGAATGTGATAGAGAGAGAGCATTCAGCTGGTCATGCAAGGCAGAGACTGAATGAGGTGCGGGAGTGCGGGTTTCGAGAAAGCCAGAAAGAGAGAAGGAGAAATAAAATGTTATTTCCTGATTGTTTCACCACAGTTATGTTCTGAGCACTAACAAACCCCCCTCCCTGACACTGCTGCACAGCCCTGCAGCTAATCGCACCAATGTTTGATTCTGTCTGAATGTGACCACAGGCTGATGTGGGAGTGGTGCCTGATGATGAAAGTACACATCCTGAAGCATAAAATATGAGCTCCGCTTAAGATCAAACAAATCTTAAGAGGCATTTATTTGTAGTGAACTTGTGTTAACCAAAAACTCAAGAGAATGGAGCTGGACTATTGGAACTGTCTAAACTGTTCAGTTAAACTTGATGGACATTTCTCTGCTTAACTGTGATGTGAACGTGGGATATATATGGATCAGTAAAGAAAGAAGTCAGCAGTAATTAGATCAGAAAATGAACCAGTTTGTCCCAGATTTGAGTCTATCAACATCCACAGTCCCTAAATGTCCTTGAACCATACAACCTCTACCTGCTCACACGTTGTAAACTGTTCTGAATCGTGCGTCAGCCAATAGCTCAAAGCGTAACATATAAAATGTCTTTCTCTCTCCACTTTCTCTTTCTCCGGCTACAGTCAGTATCTCTCTGCTAAGTTCTCCTAACGCTCCGCTGATGTAAAAATCGATGGCGAGGTCATCAGGTTTCCCTTGTTGGCTGCCCCTCCCCTTCCTGCCTGCAATTTAATAATGCCCCTTTAAAGGCAGTGTTTAAGCCTCGCCGAGCGATTGTTTTGTCAATAAGACCTCCTTTTACGAACGTCTTAAAAGCATAGACAGGGAGAGAGAGAAAGAGGGAGAGAGAAACAGAGAGAGAGGTAGTATTTAAGAGGGCAGAGTGGACGGACGCTGAGGCTACTTAGGAAGGAGCGGTGTGGCACGCACGGACATATACGCCGCTTATCAGGTTTCAAAAAGGGACGAGCAGAGGGAGAAAAGAGGTGAGGGAAGGAGAGAGAGGGAGAAAAAAGAGGTGGGGATGAGTGAGAGCAAAAAAAAAATACAAGGAATATAAGGAAGAAGAAAACATGGATGGAGAGGAAGCAGTTTGTTTGTTGTTTCTTTGTAGTAAACAATTCTTAGTTTTAGGTGAGTTTACACATTCAGTGTACAAAAATACACTGAATCACAATTCAGGAATGATTCCATATATTCTGGATATTTTTCTTAGGTTTGGCCATTGTTTCTGGCAGTCATGACAATGCTGCCCTGTTCAGGGGACGCTGTGACAAAGCTAAAAGAAATCAGGCAGAACACGAAACAGTCAGACGACCAGACAGGTTTTGAAGGAACCTTAGCCAAAGAAAATAAAAACAAACCACAAACTAATCACTCAAACCGTGTGTTGTAAACTTTCCTTACAGTTTCCAGAACAAGTTTACGGGTTCAGCTTTGATCTGCTGCACTTGCTATAGTTGTGAACGCACGCTTTCCCTGTGCAGTGAGGAATTATTACCAACATTTCGTGTGAACTAACCGATTAAAGTAGTGTTTTGAGATTCTTGCTAAACTGTCAGCTTGGGTACAATGAATCTGATCTGCTCTGCCTCTGACAAAGCTGTAAGAATATACATGCTGTATGAACATATGTTATATATTCTATGTTAAATATACCTTATACATAAAAATACAAAGTTTTATTTAGTCAAGTTAATTCAACTGTACTGTATAGAGTTAAATCAACTCATTAAATTAAGTTAAATTAAATTATCGAAAGAGACATGATCAGCGCATTAGCAGACGTCCCAGCATGCATTGTTTGAGAGTTAACCCCCCCTGAGATCCATCTGTTTTATTGTTTGTATAGTTTGAAAAACACAGGATGAAAACTTGCTGTTTGTCTCAATGCACATTAAGAAAGACATGGTTGCTGTTTTTCAAAATAATGAAAACATGCCAACGAATGGAAACCACAATGAAGCTAGCATTAAATTCAGTTCCCACCCATTTACACTTAAAATATAATATATTTAAGCTATGTGTGGAACAAGAAACTGACTTCTTGTTGAAGGAAATCAAATTTGTTTTTTGTCACTGAAGAGTTGTTGGTTGAACTTAATACCTGAAGTATATTTGACTAGAAAACTTTATTTGTTTTGAATCATTACAAATTTCAAATTCAGTCAACTTAAAATTTCAAGGCAGCCCAGACACTTTTTTTTAAAGTTAAAAGTAATGGTTTATCTTTTACAGTGTGGAATGGTATCACTGCTCATAAGACCCAAGTTGTAAGGTTTTAAAAGACCAGAATTATCCTTGAACAGATACAATAGAGAGAGACAAACAGGTAGAGTGAGAGGAGTTGCATGGTTCAGTATGTTGACAGGCTCGAGAGAGAGATGCTGGAACTTGTTCGCAGAGAGCCTTCTGAGGTGTGTGTGGGTGTGTGTGTATGTGTGTGTTTTGGAATTAGCAGGCCCAGTTTCAGTCCATGCCCTAGAGCCTGTTTCATACACTGCAGCTCTGTCGAGTTGCTTCAGCCTGAAACTCCCTGACATTACAGCACATACCACACACACACACACACACACGTTTGACTAGATATGACCTCACCCTCTGATTTCAACCCTTTACAATTAAAATGTGAAAATCATTTCAAAAACAATATTTTCTTCTCTCAGTTTGAAGTCTGTTGCTACCAATCGCCTTTTACAGGAATCTTTAGCCTGTGCAGACACGATCCTGTCTTTGCCGTATTATGTCAACACAAGTGTGTGCAGACCTGTGAGTTTGTGTGTGCGCAAATGTGTATGTGTGCTTATACACATATAGGTGTCCATGTGCAAAGACACACTGTGAACCGAACACTGTCTCTCCTCCCCCTTTCTTCCTCTCGCTCTCTCTGTTTCTCTTACATCACAGCACGCTGCCCGAGGCCAAACCTGCATTTCTCTTCACTCGCCCCTCTCTCTCAGTCTTTTTTATTCCCTCCTCTTTTCTCCCCGCTCCTCTCCCTCGCTTTTCAACCTTCTTTTGTAGTAGCGGAGGGGGGGTCCAAAACATGAAAGGCGGGTAGAACGCGAATGCCAGGGCTCTGTGTCGAAGCGCACACATGGTCGCTGTCGTACTCGCCGCCATCAGTCAGTTGTTGTTCTCACGCTGGTGTTTTCTTGTGTTGATCAAAAGCTGTTGTGAAGTGAATCAGCGGGGACACGGCTTTTCTGCTTTTCTGTTTTCTGCCAAAATTAAATATCTAGGAAAAAATAGGACACCTACTCCGACAATTAACAGCTGAAGACTGACGTTGATTTCATGCAATTAAGATAAGTGATGGTCGTGTGTAAGGGATTTGTAGACAAAGCATAATATAATGAGGCTAACAGACTGTTTCTGCTGGCACTGACGCACTTGTTGGGACTGTCGGCCGCTGACATATTCACATAGTCACAAAGAAAACAGACACGATCCCATCAGCCTCTTTTCCTCACTTCCACTCCTTTGCTGTTTGCTGACTGTGGATGTGGACTGCCTGAAACTGCCTTCACTAGTTTCTGGGCAGTCAGAGGGATCCCTGTAGCGACGGCTGCTGTGAGCCAGCAGGGGGAAGTGACACGCGCAGAGACAGGATATGACACGGGCAGTATGGGGGGATTTAGGTCAACCACTTTGTGTTTGCAGCAGTCACCACTGCAAGCCCTGTCAGCAATACTGGCTCTGTGTGACACTGGTCATCTGTGTGTGTGTGTGTGACTGAGATTTTGTTCTGGGTGGCTGGGTTTTTGTATTTATTTGTGTATGTGGTCAACAGAAACACAGTATGTGTTTGCATGCAAATACATTATGCAAACTGCCACCAAAAAAAAAAGAAAGAAAAAAAATCAAAGGCGGAGGAAGTAACAAAGTAGAAATACTTCATTACTCTACTTAAGTAGAGTTTTTTTTATCTTACAACTATTTACTTTTGTTCCCTGCATTTTCACACACATATCTCTACTTTCTACTTACAACTGTAGTTGACTTTTTAGTTTTATACTTTAAGTACATTTCAGAGCCTTTACTTTTTCACTTTTACTGGAGTAAAAAAGTTTAATCATTACTTCTCATTTTACCAGTCTTCTTTTTATACAAGTATATGAACTTCTACTTGAGTAAAGAATGTATGTACTTGAGTGTGCTGCTAACAGAGCTTCAACATGGGCACATAGAGCAGCCCACAGTCACTTGTGCACACACATACATTTTGATCCAAGCCCAAAGGCTAAAGGACACAGACTCTGTCCAATGTTGTGTTTGTGGAGTGGGCAACACAGGACAGCCATGTTGTTTCTGGGTAAAGCCAGGCTTCAAGCAACGGCCTCTCTTTGGCAGTGATGGATGACTGGCAGAGTGAGTCCAAGACTTTGTGAATGTGTGTGAAGGGAAGCAGGAACAGAGATAAAGGCAGTGATGGAGGTCACATGTGACGGCTACGCGCTCCCCTCCGATGTCACATTCTTGTTCTCTGCCTTTATTTCCTTGTTTTTTTTCTTCTTCTTTGTCTCTTGTATTCTCACCCCTCTGTCTCCCGCCCTCTGTTTATATTTTGCCTTTTGGCGAGTCCTACTTAGAAGTCAGAGAGTGTTGCCCAGTCAGAGCCAATGAGTTCATATATGTTTTTCAAGTGGCCAACATTTCCTCTCCATAACTCCAAGAGGCACCTGGTTGTCATGGACACACACACACACACATACACAACAAACACACGTACACAGTGAGCTCTTCTCCAGTTTGTGTGCTTGTGTGTGTGGTTACCCCAGCCTGTCGCTCCACTCTGTAAAACCAGCTTTAGTGGTAGATTCATGGCTCTCTTAATGGACACTGGGCTCTTGGGTAGTGGAGCAACGGCGTGTGTGTGTGTACGTGTGTGTGCTTACATACTTGTATTTTATGTGTGCGCAGTAATGGGGATTAAGTGACCCCATGGCTGCTCTCAGTCTAAAGCTCCTTTTAAATTTCACACTGTTTTTCTTATGTTTCCCTCCATATGTGGCGCTGGATCCAACTAATCCACCTCATGTTATTAGGAGCTGGATCAGCAGAGCTACATGTATTGAATGTGTGTGCGTCAGTGGGTGTGTCTGTGTGCAGCTATGCATGCGTTTGGAGATCGTTCAGGAACCATTTGCCTGCCAGAAAAGATGTATATGTACTGCTGACTCAAAACACAGGCCTGCTGTCTAATAACAGCCTAGCCGCAGCACTCAGACCCCAACATGACCTCACTCCAACTTTAACTTGTGTGTGTGTGTGTGTGTGTGTGTGTGTTGCATATTGCGGTAGCACTTTATAATAACCATCATTAATTATTGGTAAATTAATATTGATTGATGAAATGATAATTAATTATGTTCACTAATATTAGTAATGGTTTGTGCTATTTAATTATCAATTTATGTAATAAAAGAGAATTAGTTTATAAATTATATGGGACGATCAGTTACTTTCTGTTTAAAGTTTATTGTTGCACACAGTGTAATAACATATATACTATATTAAGTATTTGTTAATGGTAATGATGGCAAATAATTTCTACACCTTTAAGAAATTATTACATCAAGAAATGGTATTTGTAACTCATTGTTAATGGTTATTAATTAGTTTGTAAAACGTCTATGAATATTATTTGGACGACTGTACTTGCGTGTGTTGATTATGTTACCTGAACTTACATAAATACACTGTAAAATATCATACAGGAATTTAGTCGAAACAACTAATCTTTTCTCATTACCTTAAGGTAAATATGAATAAATAGATAGCTTTTATTTAAATAAAAGTCCTCTGACTTGAAATGATGAGTTGAATTAATGTACTGTTCAATCAACTCATTACATTTTTTTTAGATTTAGAAGATTATTGTTTTCTCAAGCACAACTGAATTAATATCAAGCTTTTTTGACTAGAAAGGTTTATTGGTTTTGAATCATTACAAAATTACCACAATTTGTCTTTTCAAATTCAGTCAACTAAAAATTATAAGGCAGCCTTTTTTAAATTAAAACAATGTTTTTATTCTTTTTCCAGTTTAATGTACTTCTTTTAACCCAAAGCATGATCTTTTTCTAAACTTAAGGAAGCAGTTCAACGTGTCATATTTGATGAGATGGAAGTGAGAACATTGTTGTTTATAAACATTATCTGGATGGTTTTTGTAAAGTTGCAACACTTTATAAATGGTTAATAAATAATGTGTAGTACATCTACAAACATTATTTGGATGTTAAGGTTGTTTATAAAACTTCACTTAATAAATGGTTTATAAAGCAAATATAAACATCATTTGAATGTTTGTTAACAGTAAAATAAATATCAACTAAAGTGTAATTAACTATCACTTTAGTCCATTTTTAGTGATGTTACAAAGTTTTACACTTGTTGTTTTTATGCGTCTGTTCATGTGTGAGCATGCATGTTTGTTTATGTCTGTCAAAGAGCCACGACTAACCCCAAAGTAAATGTTAGGTACCACACCTTAATTCTCCACAGACCTAAATCACTCAGCGTTTTTTCCATACGATGAGGCTGAGGAGCAGAGAGGATCATGGGACTGAGCAGGGTGTATTTTTGTGCGTAGGAGCGTTATGGACGTATGGCATGTAGCTATTTGCAGCCGCTTGATTGGTCTGGGCAGCTTTGAGGGAAAACAGTGAGAATATTACTGGTTGACAAGTGAGCACATGTAGGAAGGTGAGTGCGTTGAGTACGTTTGTAACTCTGTGTGTGCATGAAGGCATTTGTACATGTTGAAAGCTGCATGGAAACACTGAGAACAATACAGTCTTTTTTGCACAATATTAGGTATGGTTTACTTTTTGCACAATCCGTTCCCCATATTCTCTTCTCATAAGTGTTTGTGGATTTGTGCGTGTGTGTCTGTTGCAAACAGAGTTCTGCGAGCAGCTGCGTTAGTTTATTTAAACTAATCTGACGCATCTAATCCAAGCATCTGACCTGAGAACGACACTGAGGGGGGAGAAAGAGAGGGAGGGAGGGAGGTATGAGAGGAAAAGAGAAGGAGGTGATTTATGAGTTAACTCGTCAACTGAGGAGAACAAGGCTAGAAACTCATAACTGTAATTCCCTCACACACCCACGTGCAGCACACCCCTGCACATACATATACACACATGCACTAGTATGCAGGTACGAGTGCTCAAATGCACTGCCACCCTCCTGCTGCGTATGAGATCATGTGTGAGCTCTGTAATAAAATAAGTACTTACTTAAGAAGATGGAGATGTGCTGGGACACGGGATGGGATAATAAAGTTCTGCAGGGATACAAGGTGAGATATAAGAATTGGAATGGGGTGGATGGTGTTAGTGTTAGCTCCAGCATGCTGTGCAAGTGCTTATCTTGTGATTTATGACTGGTGACCGTATTTGTGTGGGTGCACAAGTGCAAACCGACTAGAGCCCGACTGATACTGGATTTCTGGGGCCGATGTCGATATTAGGGAGTAAAAAAAAGTCCGATATTGATATATCGGCTAATATTCTTTATACAGAATATATAGCGTATGGTATATATACATAAGGACACATTTTTTGCAATGATCCTTCAAGTGTGGTTATCAAACACAAATATATGCACTGGAGGCAGGATATTTCACAGCTTAACAATAAACTTTATTGTCCAAAATGATATCAGGGCCCTGAAACAGTAAACTTTTACAGGTATTTTTGTTAATGATGAATTAAAAATACATTAAAAATGCAAATAGAACTAAATATACATAATAATATAATATAATAAATAATACAAATATATTATGTGTTAAACTTGAATTAAAGGATAAATTTGTAACAACTACAAAAAAACAAAAAAAAAAACACCCCAACATTGTAATTTGACAATAACAAGCAAAGATGACTCCTACACTGTAAGTTGATGTCAGTTGTCTGTCAGTGTAAAATTAAGCCCCACTGCTCTGAAAATACACACTCTGAAGTTGGAGTTAAGTGGCTGCCTGCCTCTGTGTCTGCCAGATTTAACTCTTATAAACATCTACTCCTTCGAAAAGATTATAAAAGATTTGTTCTGAATCATAAACAGACGCTTACTCGTTCGGCCAACATTTGGTATAAATTTTGACTAATCTTTTACTAATTAATGTGAAATGAGCAAACAATATCACAAGTTATGGGCTGTAATAGAACACGTCAGTTATAGCACTGCTATCAGAGAAATGAGTATTTCAACTTGGCGTGTTTCCTTCATTTCTGATGACATATAGTCATTTTATGATTTATTACAGTAAATATATTACATATTTCTCCTTTACGTAAATGGATCAAAAATACATAAAATGCTGCCTTTAGAGCAAAAAATTAAAAACAATCATTATGTTCCTTTTTCATATTGGCGCACATTGGACAACATATGTGCCAATATAGATCAACAGAGCTGTGACTGGCCGATATGGGGCTGATAATGGGGCTGGTCAGGCTCTGGACTCTGGGCTCTAAAACTGTTTTAAAAAATGCTTTTGTGCAGTTTAAAAAAAAAATATTATTATGTAGGGCTAAATTGTGTAGAAATAATCACTTTTATAGAAGCAGGATTATTCAAAAATATTTTGTTCCAAAGAAACGGTTCAGATAAAAGAATTAATTAACAGATTTAATGCAGATAAATAACAGTTTCAGTTTGCATGAATGTGTGTGTGTCTGTGTGTGCACGCACGTGTCTCTGTGTGTGTGTGAGTAGGAAGGATATATGGGCAAGGCGTTAATTGTGGTTGAGCAGCAGACAATCGATGCTAGGCGCAGTGACAACCTGATGATAAGCTACATGATTCCACCCGCCTGAGCCCGCTTTCTTTCTACTGCTTTTAAATCACGTTGATTGGCAGCCAGGACGACTGTGTGGTTATACAGTTATTTTAAGAGGCTCTCGGATTTGAATATGCATGTAAACCCCTGTCGGCGTGCGCTGAAATCCTGACGTGCGTGTGTGTGATGTTGAAATCTCCAGCTCTGTATAAATGTTAGGTGTGTGCACATTCTCTCAGATTACTAATGTAATATTGGTAGTGAGTGCAGAGGACATGTGTGTGTGTGTATACATACGTGTATGTGCACATGTGTGTGTTTCTGTGTGTCTCATATTACTAATATAATATTGGTGGAAGACTCAGGAGATGTGTGTGAGTATGTGTGCCAGAGAAATTGAGAACTCCACATGAATTTAAATCAACGAGCTTGCCGAGTAACCTTTTGTATATCCAATCTGCATCTTTCCACTGCTCGTTATTAAATTATCCCCTAATTGGTCACGCAACAAAGGCAGCTGATGAAAAAGACAATTTCTTGCTTTTAATTGGGCATTTCACGTGTGCTTCGTGTACACCTGTGTGCGGCTGCCTCAGCTCCGAGTGTCTGTGCATGTGTGTGTGCGCGTGTGTGTGTGTCTCGGGTGTAATGAGAATAGGACATTAGCAAGGGCTTGGCAGACGCCGTTGCAATCAGTTCCACTCTTTCTAGAGAAGGAGGGAGAGGGGCGGGAGGATTAATCCAGACATTAGCAATCTCAGAAGGAGAAATGGATCGGAGGCAGAGCAACAAAGAATAAAATTCACCCAGTTTCCTCGTATGACTTTTATGTTCTCTCAGTTGTGGCTTCACATGTGGCCGACATTTTTGATCCACTGTACCATGGGTGCGCGCATATGTCAAGCATGTGTGCCCACGCTGGGAATTCCCTGAACTACCCTCTGAAAAATAATGTTCTTTAATTGGTTCTACAAAGAGATATCACCCACTGCAGAACCTCTTTGTAAATGGGATGGCACTGTGCATACTTTATTTGGTTCTTTAAAGCACTAAAGGTTCTTCATTTTATTGGAGGTATTTGTTGGCAGGTACATGGCATTTCAAAGGTCTTAAAAGTCTTTTAACCTGGAACTCTGCAGAAACCTGGTTGCTGTAAAGCTTTCATATTGTGCACAGAATGTACAACAGTGTATGGCGGTGTGTGTGTGTGTGTAGCTTGCAAATGCTGTCAGCATTTCTTGATTTTTAGTCTGGATCCACGAGTTATTTTAAGATTCTAGCCGGCTCTGTGTTCACCCTCATAGTGACTGATTTTGTGCTTGTGTCTGGCCGTTTGACTTACTATGTGCTTCTCTGAAGCTGACATTTTTTAATCCCTTACTTGTCTGTGATTGAATGAAATAAACTGTGGAGCTCAGGTCAGCATTTTCACTTTGCAGCAAGCAAGGTTGTGGGTTCAAATCCCGTTTTTTCTGTGTGGAGGTTTCATGTTCTCCCCATGCTTGCATGGATGTCCTCCATTGGTCTGGGCATTGTTAAAAAATTACAATACCATCATCAGTACCTTTATACTTCATTCGATACCTCTTTACTTTATGTAGCCTCTGGCTGCTAGCTGTAGCTGTGGTAGTGGTCCATTCACAAATTACATACAAATAGATTTTTTTTTTCTAGATCTGGGTGCAGAAAGGATTGAATGCAGGTATTGTTTAACTGGAGAAGTTTTCATACTACTTGGTGCTGGATTGTTTTAGTAAATACCTTAAAGGTAAAAGTAGACTTCTGGGTGTTCAACCCTTTTTATAACCCAGAAAAATGCTATTTATATGGTTTTGCTCATAGCCAGTCACTGCAAGTGTTGGATTTAGTGAAACGTGATTGGCTCGCTGCTGCAGCTAGCAGCTACATACAGTCAGTGGTGATGAAGCTGAGCAAGGTGTATTTGACGAAGAACCGTTTTTGGTTCCAGTTAGCACCTGTATTTTTCTGAGCGTGCACAAGGCCAAGTTTTATTTCAAGTTACTTTCCTTCCTCCTGCTTGTCTTTTGGTGTTTCTTGCCCAACTTTAGGCGTACCACCAGTGGTGTGTCACGCCAAAATAGCCCAGCTATTGTTGCACTGAGCGGAGCCGAATAGTGCAGCTCATTGTGTTGTGATGGGAGGCAGGGGAATGAACAGGCCATAAACACTGGCCCTATAGCACCCAGGGGTCGTGCAAAGGTGAAGCCTCACTCCCCCTAATAGAGGAGCTCCGCTTTTCTCCTCCCTCCCGCTCTTTCCTCTCCGTCTCTCCATCGCTCTTCATCTCTTTCCGAGTCTCCCCCTTTCTTATTTCCTTTCTGTTTTCTCTCCCTCACCCCTACCTCTCCGTCTCTCACAGTCTCCCTCTCTGTCAGCTTATTAACGGTCACAGCAAGAGTGTCTGGTTTGCAGACCAGAGCCCCTTGCTTTTTTTTTTTTTCTCCCCGCACTCTCTCACTCCTCCTTCCCTCCCGTTCTCCCGCTCTCCATCGCTCTGTTCCCCTGGCTGCTATTATGAGAGGCATTTTATCCTTTGTTCCAGCCCCCATGGTGCATCTGGCCTCAGATATGGGGACGACGGGGACAGGAAACCGGCGAGAGTTTTTGCAAGGAGGAGGGGGGCTCGTGGGTTACAGTGTGGGTTTGCTGCTGGGAGGTGGACCGCCAGTTTCCACCATACAGGGAAGGAATGATAAGGAGGGAGCAGGAGAAGGAAACAGATACAGAGAGGGACAGAGGGGCAGAGGCACTGGAGTTGTTCCTGTAGGAACAGTAACAGCACTACACTCTTAGAAACAAAGACACTAACTAGAACCATTAAGGATTCTTTGGCTTATCCCCAAAGGAGAACCCTTTTGATTCCTTTTATAAAGGTTCCCCTTGGAGTCCTATCAGAGAGTTCTACCTAGAGAAAATAATGGGTTATACCATCTCTTTAATGGTTCCACCCAGAACCCTCTCTGGGTTCTGTCCAGAACCTTTGCACCTTTCCACCCAAGGGGTTCTACCTTGAAGTGTTCTTAATGGAACCCTTAGTCTTACAAAGCCTTCAAAAGGGGCTTCTTCAGGAGCAAATGGCTCTAAGTAGAACCTCAGCTCTTCAGGAAAAACCTTTTTGGAACCCTTATTTCTAAGAGTGTAGAGATACAGTTGAGAATGGAGAGCGATAGGGATGAGAAAGAAGGGATGACAGAGATAGAAAAGTGAATAAGAGATAGAGGAGTGTAGGATTATTACTTTACTGATACATACTCTGTTTAATCCTCGGAGTAAGTAAGCACTGGTGCCATATTCTTGGGAGGTCAAATCAAGTTACAAGTCCATTACATTCCTCCCTGATCCGCATTATACCAGGAACAAACGCCCGACTTTCTAAGTACTGCACACCTATTGCCAAAACAACCTCCTTTGTTGCATCAGTGTTTTTGTGAAGGAGGCAGGAGAGAAATTAGGCGAGAGACAGGACGGAGAGGCGAGGGGACTGCAATGAAAGACAAGGGGAAGGAGGTGAAGAGAAGGAGAGGTCAACAGTTAGTCAGCGCTGGCCTCGAGTTGACCTCGTCCTTCTATAAAGGGCCCGGAGAGGAGAGCAGCGGAGGAGATAGGAGAGGAGAGCTAAAGGAATGCTCAGGCCTCCTTGCCCCCTCGTCCTCGCTCCTCCTCTCATATCTCCCCCAGCAAAACAGGGTAGCGAGGGAGGAAGGGAGAGAGAGGGGGGGGTGTTGGTGATAAAACTCCAGACGTTCCCTCATTTGATGGTGCTCTGCCATGTCAGTGCATTCTTGCATTCCTCCCTACAAGCTCTCCCTGTTTCTGTCTCCCCCCCTAAATTCCAATTCAACGTTATAACCAAGAAAATTGCCAAAGAATCAGACTCAAAGGCTGACAAGATCCCCGTCGCTTCTGTTTCCTCAGATCGTTTCACCTCAGAGAAAGCACCGCTGGCACCCCTGTCAAAAATTAACAATTTTTCTAAAGCGGCTTACAAGATATAACGGAGCAATTATATAAAAACAATGCAGGGTAACAATCAGGCTGCTAATCATTCTGCTATCTTTCTCCGCCACTCTCCGTCTCCTCACTTCCCTGCAGCTCTGCCTTCAGAAGGTGATACAGGAGAGATAGCGGGCAGAAAATAAAAGGAGGAGCACCATAAAGCAGCTAGCGAGGGAATATTAAAGAGATATAAAGCTGGGGGGTTCCATTCACTAATCAGGGGTCAACCAGATGCACCAGCTAGTGTCCCTTTGTTTCTGTTCTCCCTCCTCTCCTTTCTCAGATCTCTTAAATGCTCCTTTTTTTTCCAGCTTCAGAAGCGTTGCGCGACTATTGTTTCCTTAAAGTTCGGCCAATGCTCCCCCCGTTTTAGAGATGAAATAGAAGTGTCCGGTGGAGCAACAGCAGGAACACATAAATCAAGTCAGAAGCCCCAAGAGTCCCCTCTCCTTGGGGTCATTACAGGTCAAGGGGTCATTTCACAAGAGGTTAGGCTGAGCAAGGCCAGAGCGCTGCCTGTGTGGGTGTGTACGAGGGCGTGAACGTGTGTGAATGGATCTACACTCTTAAATAAAGGTGCTGACTAGAACCTTAAAGGGTTCTTCAGCTTGTCCTCATAGGAGAATCCTTTTTGGTTCATGGTAGAACGTTTTATAAAGCTCCACTTGGAACCCGTTCAAGGCCTTTTAGCTCTGGGTCTTGAGCCTTGATATAAGATGCGATCCGGGAACCAATTTTTAGGTTCCAAACCTGTTTATTTTTAGTGGAAATGCTCAGAAAGGTTCCATCTGTGGTGAGATTTCACCCAGAACCCTCCATGAGAGGTTCTACAGAGAATGATTCTATTGTGTAAAGGTTCCACCCAGAACCCTCTCCGGGGATTGTGTCCAGAACCTTTTCACCTTCTAAGCATGCTAACAAGAACCCACCCACAGGGCTTTACCAAGAACCCATTCGTATTCACTCATAACACTCACTCACTCCTGACAAACCCTTTCTGCAAAAGAAAAAGGACCGTTTTGGAACTCTTACGTCTAAGAGTGTAGGACAGGAAGACAGATTACGAGAGTGTGAGTGCAGATGAAAATGAGTGAGCAGCAGATTTAAATATGAGTAAAGTGTGTGTGTGTGTGTGTGTGTGTGTGTGTGTGTGCAGTCTGACCGTGTGCTTTTATTGGAGGTCACAGGATAAAGGGGTTTGTCCAAGACTATATGTACAAAATCCTGCTCCTTTGAAAACACACACACACACACACACACACACACACACACACACACTAAAAAAAGCTTGTGCCGTCACAGAGTAACACATGGTCACCTGTCTTAACAGAGCAGCTATCACCCAAAACAATGCCTCTCACCGGTGGCAACGTGACATGTTTCTGTCAGCAACACTTCCCACTCCGCCGCGCTCGGAGCCAAGTGTGTTAAACAGTCAGCAATCTCGGCTCGTCGTGAGGTGGAATGTCTCCAACAAAGCAAGATGGGTCGACATGTTTCAAACAGGCAGGGAGAAAATCCTGGTTAAGCCGCGCCCCACAAAGACCCCAGTGTTCAGGCCGATGGGACTGTGTATAAGCCGGGGTTGTGCAAGTTTGTACAAGTCGTGGACTTCTGCGTTTTGAGAGACAACTGCCTCGGTTGTTAAGGCTGTTAAGATGTGACTTTTGCTGTGGCTTTACTGGGGCTCAGGGTTGCTTAGAGGGGAATCATTTCTCCATATCACTGTTATGGTTAGCTAAGAGAAAGAGGCGGGTCTGGCAATGTGTTTGTTTTCGTGCTGTGTGCCAAGATTTTCACGGTCTTAGTCAGCAATTTTTGCCTGATCTTGTTTTGAGGAATACACTGACAATCTTTGTGTCTCTTTCCTCTTTTCCTCTCCATCCTCTTCGTCCTCCTCCTCTTCATCTTCTGCAGGTTCATTAACGCCAGGAGGAGAATAGTCCAGCCGATGATCGACCAGTCAAACCGTGCAGGCAAGTCTCCTCTAGTTACTGTATTCAAGTCGCGCAGGCGAAAGCCGTCCACACTCCATGCACCCGGAGGCCCCTCAGCTGGTAAATACAGGAATGTCCAAAAAACCTCCAGGGGCTTTCCCCCCCTCAGTGTCCTGACTGACCACTAAAATTAAGAACGAAAACATTACAACAACATTAACAGCAACCATTAATCAGCTTTGACGTGCTATTTGGGGTGAGAAACTCTTTATTAATTATAAAATATAATAATTTGGCTGAAAATGAGTTAACGATGAGTGGATTTATTTTTCTTAGCCTGTAAACAAAACTAGCTGTGTTCTCAGTCAAGTTTGCTCTTAACCCCTTCCTCCCCCCCACCTTTGCCAGCCAGGCAAAGGAAAAAAAACACTCAACCCTTCCTCCTCGACTCAAACCAAAACATATAGCAACCTACACCCGTTTCTTTTTTTGGGTGACCGTTGTTTGGCTTTTTGGCTCCAGACCTGTTTTTACCCACCCCCCGCGCCCCCTCACTCCTTTAAACTCCCCCCTCGACCCTATTTGCGGCTGTTTCAGGGAGCGAGAGGAGTGAGTGAGCGGTCCCCCTGGTGCATGGCTTGGTTTGGACTGCCGTAAACTTTATTACCTGTAATAGGGGTCGGAGGTCAGGGTGGCATTAGGGGCGCAGTAAAGTTCAAAGGCATTCAGTGGGGCTGAGTTCTTGCTTTTGCTTCACTGACCCCCAAACAGCCTAAATCGAAGGTAAATGGATTTCTATGAGAGAGAACAATGGAGGGGAGCGAAAAGGAGGAACCCTATCAGGTTTCACTTATCGTCGCTGCTCAGTTAAAGCAGTATTTATTAGATAAAGCATTTATGTAGGAGCAGATTCTGAGGCCGCTCAGCAAGAATGACTCATTGTTGACTGATCAGAGCATCATGGAGCTCATTTCGTCCCTTGGATCATGTGTATAATCATACATTGATAGACGCTCTAATTGTGTTAAAACATAGCAGTGTTAAGTGCCATTGTTTCTACATTACAAGTCACAAGGCTTTATTTAGTCCAGCATGTAAGATTTACGGGAATTTAATGGCAGAATATGGCAGAAATTTCATATAATATTCATAAGTATATTTTCATTACAGCATAATCATTTGACAATAAAAATCATTGTGTTTTTGTTACCTTAGAACTTGGGCACAGATCGCAGGGGTACGGAGGGGATATACCCACTCCAGCTTCTAAAAACACATGAATTTTCCCCCCTAATGAATTATTTCGAAATAAATTATGTAATTGAAAAGATATATTTAATAGTAGCTGACTCCACTTTATAAGTAATTCCTACATGAGCGCAACACTTCTATCATTCCTGCTAAGTGGTACAAACTGCATATTCCACTTTCACGGGCGCTGTAGTGCTGGGCCAGTCAATAGGTGTAATGTAGGTCTGTGGCAAACACTGGACCACATGTTAGTTAATGATGTTACTGAGTAAATGAGCTGTGCCAATTGTGCCCGTAGATTGAAGTGAATCAGAAACGAGCCTTGGTTATGGTGAAACTGAAGCTTTTACTGTGAAAAACATAAAACACCTGCTTTTAGAATGGAGTTTGGTTAAACAGTCTGTCCACTCGAAAGGCCGCCGGGAGCAGAGGGTACTTTAACGTTAATAATTCACACTAATTGAGCTGACCTGCCATCTAATAATGAAATATGAACCTTGTCAACAGCATAAAGTAACATAGGCAGTGGAGCTAAAGCTGACCTGATTTTACTTCTCTCAGCTCACAGTAAAAGTTCACATAATGCACAACATCACTCAAATTGCAATCAAGATAGAAAGACCTCCACTACAAGCAGATAAGCCCAGGGCAGAATTTCACCACTGTCCCCCTCTAAATTGTAATGAGATCTGTGCACTTGCCTTTCAATGAGTCGTTTATATCTGCAAAATGCGTGGTTCCTCTTCCATGCATGTTTCTATAGTAGCCCACAACGGACAAATCAAACATCGGGCCTTTCGCATTTGCATGGACGATGTAGATTCTTGCACACACTTGGAAGGAGAGAGTGAGACAAAGCGTTTGCAGTCTGCAAGCTCACTGATTTATGCCACTATATCCTCCACATTGGTCCTTTAAGTAGCAAGAGTTTGGTTTGAAACTGCTTTTTCACTTATGCAGTCTGTAAGATGATTTTAACAACCTTAAAGCTGCTTAAAAGAGAGGACAAACTGCATGTTAAATAGTAAAATAAAAAGAATTCCATCAACACAAGGACTCCAGTAATGCTAACATCTTACATTTGTTTTCCATCAGTTCTGTGAAAAACATTGTCACCTCTTCCAGATGGCTCAGATCTCATTTTAAAACAAAAGTCCTTGTGTGTCTGAAGTTGTACCACAGTGTGTGTTGAACTCTCTCAGGCCGATCCCTATTAGAGCATTTAGACGCATTAAAGTCTACCAGGGGCTTACAGTGGAGAGCCGGCTGGACAGACACGGAGCAGAATGACGTTGAAAGACAACGGCGGCTCCCTGTGCGTGCACCGGCCAACAGATGATCCCGCTTCGGCCACTGAGCCTTAATTAAAAGCACTAATTGACCACTCCGTCCCCTCCCTCCAATCCCTCCATCCCTCCCTCCCTCTGTCTCCTCCTCCATCCACAGTAAGTCAAGGAGCTCCCTACAATCCAGATGGCCAGCCGATGGGGGGCTTCGTCATGGACGGCCAGCAGCACATGGGAATCAGACCACCTGGTAAGGCTTTCTCTGCGTGTCTGTTCCTTTCTTTCCTCCCTCGCTCTTCCCATCTTTCTTGCCTTGCTGTCGTTAGCTCATTTTCATGCCTTTGTCCTCCTTTTTTCCAATTTATCCATTCTTTTTCTTCTTTCTCATCTTCTAACAGTACCTCTACACTCTTATTAAAAAAAAGGAATCCAAAAGGGTTCTTCCTGAAGGGTTCTACCCAGTGACATTTCCTTCTGAAGAACCCTTTTTTTTGAAGAAAAGGTTTCTCAAGGTTCTTAGTAAGAATGAGGGTTCCATTAAGAGCCATTTTTCATCTAAAGAACCATTGTTAGACGTAAGAGTTCTTCAAGGATTGCTGAAAGCCTTTCAATAATAGTTTGTCAAGAGTTTTTTGTATCATAATGTAAAACGGTTCTCAGTATAACCCCCTGGGTGGGTTCTAGATAAAAACCCTTACAATATAAACGTTTTTTCTGTAGAATCCCCTCAATGGGCCCTTTCCCACCAACATGGAACTGGCCCTGTTCTGGTTCAAGCATCTAATTCAAACATTTCCACCAAAAATAAACTTGTTCCTAAAAAGCTGAAAAGTTGCCAACTTGAACCAAAACAATCACAGGTTTTCCTTGGGAACCAAAGTAGGTATGTCATATTCTACTGGTTTCTGATCACAGTGATTAAAAAAACTGAGTTTTTGTGGTGGAAAAAGGCCCAGTGTGTCTAAGATGCTTGGACTATTAAAAGGTTCTCGATAGAACCTCCTGGATGGGTTCTAGATGAAAAGTTTGGAATATACAAAGGTTGTCAGTAGAGCTCCCTGGTATGTTCTTGATAAAACCCATGGAATAGAAAAAGGTTCTTGGAACCCCCTCAGTGGCTTCTTGTTGTCACACATAGAGGGCGGGAAGGTTCTAGATAGAACCTCGAGAGAGAGAGTTCTGGGTGGAAACATTACACCATAGAAGGGTTCTCTGTAGAACCTCTCATAGGGGGTTCTGGGTGGAACCTTTCACAGATGAGGTATAACCCTTTATGCTGGGTTCTAGGCAGAACTCCCTGAAACCCAGGGATCTGTAAAATGTGACATACCCATGTTGGTTACCAAGGAAACTCTGATTTTTTTTGTTTTGTTTTTTTTTGTTGCAGCTGGGAACCACCTTTTCAGGTTCTAAGACAATTTATTTTTGATGGAAATGCCCAGAGTGGTTCAAAATTAGGTTCTTGAACCAGAAAGGGGCCAGTTCCATATTGGTAGAAAAGGCCTGCTTGGGGACAAGCTGAAGAACCCTTTATGGTTCTAGTTAGCACGTTTATTTCTAAGAGTGTAGGTTTCGGTGTGTTTCATTCAGTATCTGCCATCTTGGTGGTTTATTCTACCAGCACACTCCATCTATTCTCACACACAAGCATGTAGCAGGAGCTATATGGTCGCTGTGTGGTGGTTTAAGTGTAAACTGGGCAGTATGTGCACCCTCAAACACTGTGATAAAGATACACACACACAGACACACACATGCACTCACACACACTGCTACCTCCCCCTCCCTCAACACACAAACCAGAACAGGTGTGGTCAATCACATTACACAACCATCTCCTTCCTTACTCCCACTCCCTCGCTCTCAGTCCCTCTCTCTCACGCCATCAGGTCTAATCCCAGAGTTTGTCCTTAAGCTCCTCTCCTCCTCCTCTATCCCCTGTTTTCTGGGATTCTCTCAAGTCTCTAACCCTATCTCACCCTCCACTCAAAGTCAGCAGGTTTGGATAAACTGCCAGGCTACTTAACCCCCCCCACCCCACTCCACCCCACCCACCCCACTTCACCACACCTCACCCTTCCAGATTTAAGCCAGTGCTCTCCTCTGCTATGTTGTCTGTGAAGTAAGCTACACAGAAAACCCATCTCTAGTGTTTACTTCAACATTCTCTCTTTTGCAAACACTTTCCTGGTTACACTTGATTGGCATGCTCCCGGTATGGAGAAGTATAAAGGAGCCTCAGCACGGAAGTAAAGTAATGAACATCTGTGGCCAAGGGCAGCAACACAAGATATTTTAGCCACCTGAAAAGGGTCCTCCTAAAAAACTCAATATCTGTACGCAATATTTAGAATATTTTCACCACTTTGCTCTGCAATCAGACAATCGTTTCTGTGGGGGAACCACTGTTATATAGGTCAAATATTGCCCTCTCCAAACTGACCAAACTCCATGAGCCAAATCAATAATTTTATTTCACAGACCATTGAAGTTGCTGGTCTACTGCTGCCTTGATATGTTATTTTTTTAGTGTTGCTGTATCACTTTGGTGTTTAAAAAGGACAGTTCGGATTCACCAAAGTTGCACAACAACACAAACAAACTAACCAGTCGAGCAGCTACTTCCATGTTCTGCAAGGTAAAATGACTGATTTCACCTACTGGGTTTGGTTGGCTTATAAAAGGCTATCTAATATCTAATACACAGTCTATTTATAAGTACCTCATACAACCCCACATTAAAATATCTGAACTATCCCATTAGATTGCATAGATATATTACACCCTTTTCTTTGGATTTGCATTTAATCCACTCCTTCTGTGTTTCTCAGGACCAATGGGTGGAATGGGCATGAACATGGGCATGGAAGGTCAGTGGCACTACATGTAGCCCCGCCTCAGTCCGACCAATCGCAACACAAAGGGGGATGTAAGTACACATGGATATACACTGACTTACACTAACAGAGTGATTTTACTTGCCGGACCAGCAGAGGCGTCTCAGACTCATATACAGTATACATTATTCATGTACACGTGTTGATCTGCTTTTTGGTTGAAGCATTTGAAAAATGGGATGTCTGACAATTTGTACCAATGCACAACAAAATAATTCTGAAAATTCAGGTCATGGGAGTTTTGCAATTTGTACTTTTTTCTGTATTTTTTTGTTACAAACACATTCTTGTTCCTCTCAGGCAGATTTTTCTCTGTTACTCTGTCCCACCCTCGGTCTGGTGATAAGAGCCTTTGATCACAACCTTGTAACTCTTTGTGTGTGTATGTAATGCGTGCGTGCGTGCGTGTGCGTGCGTGTGCGTGCGTGCGTGCGTGCTTGTGTGTGCGTGCACAATGTGTGTAGCTGTTTCGCTGTCTCACATATCCAGTAGCTACAGGACTAAACATCCTTCATATCAGGGAGGAAAGAAGAGACGATTTTCAGGTTAAAAGAAAAGAAAAGAGAGGAAGAAAGGAAAAAAGGGAGGAGAATAACAGACAGTATGAACACATCTATGTGTAGTATGTGCAATAATATTATTAAATATTATATCACAATTTGGCCAAGTGCAGTATCCAAATCACAGAGCTGCAAGATTTTTGATAAAGGTAAAAATCAAGAACAAACATCATTATAATGAAATACTGTAGTGCAACAAAGATGCCCTGGCCCACACCTGTGATTTTTAGTTACAGACACCAACAAATGTCACAGCATCATGTTCATGTTCATGAAAGAAACAATCAGTCTTACATACTTATTTAGAATATACAAATGCTATAATTGGTGATAATCAGTGGCACTAATATGTGTTGAATGAGTACAAGTATGAGTACGAATGTATTGAAACAAAAAGAAAATCAAAGAATTTTTGTACTGTTTATATAGTTCTATTAAACAACTAGTCTTGGTTTGTCTGTGTACAGGTGTGTGTGTGTGTGTGTGTGTGTGTGTGTGTGTGTGTGTGTGTGTGTGGGAGAATGAAAAGGCGAATGGGGCAAAGAGGGGAGAAAGGGGTGATGAGAAGGAAAGGCGGCAGGGATGGGTCGGGACAAGGGGGTGGATGTTGAGGTGGGGTGGGGTAAGGGGACTAGGTTGGGGGAGGTGGGGGGGGCAGGTAGGACGTTGCCATGGAAACAGACTGATTGGCAAAAATGTAAGCAGTCGTCGCTGGTGCAAGGAGAGGAGAGAGAGAGAGAGAGAGAGGGAGAGAGAGGGAGAGAAGTGAGGAGCGCCCCTTAAGTGTCATAAATCTGCCGGGTTGCTGTTGATGCATGAGCCACATTAATACACACACTAACCAGCCCTCACCCCCCACCCCCCACCCAACCCTCACCCTGTTTCTCTCTGTCTCACCCCCTCTTTGTGGTTTTTCTCGCTGTCAGTTCTCCTCCTCTATCTCTTTCACACAAACACCTTTTTTTCTGTTTTTCTCTTTAATTCTCTGCCTCTCTGCCTCTCTCTCTCTCTCTCTCTCTCTCTCTCTCTCTCTCCTTCCCTCACCTCCTCTCCTCCCCTCCCCTCTCTCCCTCCCTCCCTCTCGCCCCAGGGCCAAATAGACTCCCACGTAATTCTGGATGTATACAGGCTTGGTGCTGTCACAGTGCAGTGTGTATAAAGTGGCTATGGGTCCAAACCATTGTGAAACATCATTGTTTAATATGTGTGTGAATCTGGGTTTGTCTGTGTTTCTATACCATATATATATGTATACATGTGTGTGTGCAGTATATACAAACACTCATATGTGAAATACATGCATTTGCCCATGTGTGGGTGTGTGCACGTCTACAAACATGCATGTCTGTGTAGTCGTGAGTGTGTGTGTGTATGTATGTGCATGTGTGTGTATGGTAATAGGATTACTCCTGGCACAGGGAGGGGACACAAACTAGTGCAAAATGGAGGAGGTAGCCAGCAGGGTATGGAGCTTAGCTGGGCCTAATTGACTAGATCCAAATTAAATATGCCATCACCAGAGGTGTGACCAATGGATTTGACTTATTCAGTTTACAAAAATAGAGACCATTAACCCTCCACAGAATGCGCGTGCGTGTGCGTGCGTGCGCGCAACGATGAAAATATGCCGCCCCTTGTTTCAGTCACAAATGTCCACGACCAGAGCAAAGACAGAAAATCTCACATGGAATGGCATCTCTCAGGTTTGAAATGCAGGGAGACATGGTAATAGAAAGGCTGCGCTTTCAGAATGAGAGACGTGTGTGTGTGTGTGTGCATCTGTGTTTATGTGTGCGAGTGTGTAAACATGAGGGGCTGGTTCGCCGTGTCCAAGCTGCCTCTTTCCAGCAGCTGCTAGCCTTCCCAGCAGACCTTGCTTTAAACAGCCTCAATTTGCCTGCTGAATCTCGTAATTGGGCCACCAGAGGAATCCTCTGCGAGACGGGTGAAGCACAGAGAAGACAAGGAGACGGCGGAAGAAAAAAGACAGAGAGAGAGAGAGAGAGAGAGGGAGAGAGAGTATGGAGGGGTAGACAGAAAAGAGGGAGGGGCAGATGAAGAGATGGCGAGCGAGAAGAGCGTAAACGACAAGAGGGGAGGGGTAGAGGAAGTAAAGGGGAGGAAGGAAGGAAGGAGGAGGAGGAGGGAAGGAGAGAGATGTTGATAGAAATATGTCTACTCTTCCTCACGACTAGTTGTTTCTTTACAGCTTCATCAGCTAGCCATTGCTAGCTGCTAGCTTGTCTCAAATATTGCTACTTTCCTTTCTAGGTCAATTAAATGTAAGTGATGTGTTATATTCTTTCATGACCAATTAAATTAATAGGTTATTACGGGAGGGGAGGGAAGCGGTTATCTTATTTGATTAAGAGAGCACAGGTTCATTATATTTTATAAGCAATTTTCATTAGCGGAGTTGAGGTTTTGTTACCGCGGGGCTAAATTGAGCGGTTATTGTGCTGAGGAGTGCTGAGCCTTGATACAGAAGGTGTGCCTAGCAGTCACACTGCAACATTAGTTAAAACTAAAGCCAATTAGTCCTGCTTAGTGAAAAGCGTTATGCTTTCCACCCAATGATGATTACAGAGCTTATATCCCCTTGCGAAACAATACACCTGTCAGCTGAGATGAAGCCCAGCAAGTGAAGCAGAAGTGAGCCGAGCCTTTGATAGCGACGAGAATGACTCCCGGATGACCCTTACCCCCTTTCCCTTCTTCCTCTCCCCTGCTTTCCCTCTCTTCCACGAAATTAGCCAGGGGTGGCCCCTGAAAACTGTAATTTTCAGTTTCAGGACAATAGTTATCACGGGGTGGAAGAATTAATTATGGCGCAGAGCGTATGGAATTTTTTCTGGCCCTCCCCGCTTGCAGCTTTTCCCAAAATGTCGGGCGGAACGCTTGAGTGAACGCTGCCTGTAACCCCTTTGCTGCCAGTCTCGGCTGGAGACCCTTTGTCCCAGGATTCACTGCTCCAATCATTAAGCACAAATTTGTTAACCTTCTGCTGAGGGGTCAAGATCCCTCCCCTCGCCCCCCACTGCTACACACCCCTCCCACCGCCCCCCCACACCCTCAACTTCTCTTTCTGGTGGATGAACTTTTACTATTAACGAACATTGGGAAAAAACAGGTCCCGATGGGGATTTTGTGCCCCCGTGTATTGTCCATGTGAATGTGTGTCCCTGTTGATTTGGCCCCTCTGGAATCCCCCTCGGAGTCCAAGAAAGGAGGCCTACAGCTCAATGTATTGATTGGCTTATTAAGTGAAAAACCTTATTAGCAATGTGTGCTCTTTCAAGCGCGCATAGCGTTTATTAGAACCTTGACATGGATTTACTTCAGTCATCAGGACGCTCTCGTTAACCAGGGTTACATATGCAAGAGCCACAAATAACTCAAAGAAGCAACTTAAAGTAGTAATCCAGCAGATTCTTGGTTGTTGCTATTTTGCATTTAGTCACAGATAGTGACTTCTGTTGCTTGGGTTGTCTGCTGAAGTTTGTTTCTGTGATTTTAATGACAGAACCGTCTACAAAACATACTGCAATTTTCTGAAATTTGCAAAACAGATACTTAATTGTAAGGAAGTTCAGTGTATCATTGCTACACTCATAGAAATAAGGGTTCTAAATGGGTTCTTCCTGAAGGGCTGAGGTTCTACCTATAACCATTTACTTCTGAAGGACACTTTTTTGGAAGAAAGAGTTCTTCAAAGGTTTTTGAAATCCTTGAAGAACTATTTTGTCAAAGGTTCTCAGTAGAACCTCCCAGGTGGGTTTTTGTCAGCAAGGTGGAAAGATTCTGGATAGAACCCCCAAAGATGATTCTGTGTGGAACTTTTACACCATAGAATGGTTCTCCTTTAGTGCCTTTTGAGTTGTAGGTAGAACTCTTTGAAAGGGTTCCAAGTGGATGCTTTATAAAAGGTTCTACCCGGAACCAAAAAGGGTTCTTCTCTGGGGATAAGACAAACAACACTTAATGGTTCTAGTGAGCACCTTTATTACTAAGAGTGTATGAACATGGTCTGCACTGCATTTAAGCTAGCGTTGCTAATAACTTAGCTTGTTGTAGTTCTACAGGTTACTTTGTGTTCCACAATAGAAAGGTCACTGGTTTGATGCCATTAGGTCCAGAGAGATACGTAACCTCTACCACCTCACTCATTGAGAGGAAGCTAATTGAAGCTCGCACAATAGCTCACCCTTCACTTATGCAAGTTGCACCTATTCTCTTCAGTAGCCCAGGTGAAAACTGATGGATGAGGGGAATGACAAACGAGGGCCCTTAGGTTCACTCCTCCCGCCGCACCTCATTGTTATTTTTCCTGCCAGCCATTGTGTTGTCTGTAGTGGCACTCTTGTGTGTGTGGTGAGCGCGTGGACGGGCCCCGGGCGCTCTCAGGTGACGGGCGGCCGCGAGCCTCACCTCTCCTCTTTGGTTTTGACAACAATGGCCGTCGTTCCTCAGTGGTGACTTTCTACCTGCAGAGATGGACGGCGGCTATTGTTGGCTTTGAGGAGAGGATTGTAGGGATAGTAGAGGGCGAAGATGGATTTCTTTACTCCATTTTTCATTGTAGGAGGAGATTTGATGCAGCGTGCAGAGGGTGGCATCGGTTTAGAGTGGGTTGGTTGATAAATAGCGTAAATCCCAGTGAGCACCAACTGGAATTTCAGTGTTGATCTCCAGTGGAAAACTGAGTGATATTTCAGCCACCTAAAATGTGGTTACAACAGTATTTCTCCAAATTCATATTTCAGTTGCAGGTGAAATGCTATCACCATGAAGACGTAATTTCAACGCATTTTATGTTTCATATAAATCTAAATAGCCTGTGTGCTGCCAACAAGAAGTAATGGGAGTTCTTAATGTAAAATTTAAAAAAAAGTTGCGCTTCTCACTGTAGCCTAACACACATTTGCAGGTGCGTATTTTGTGTGCAGCTTCAAGTGCTCTGGGATGTATGACCCAGGATGTAGTATAAAGAGCGACAAAGACTATTGCATAAATAAGAGGTAGGGATCAGTCTGATACTTGTATTCATAAGTAGCTCATAGTAGCTCCTTAAACTCATGCAATTTGATAAAATACCTAAAGAACAAACATGACGCAGGGTTCAAGGAGCACCAGGAAACAGCAAAAACAAAGTGTTTAGAAAGTGAGGAACATCTGATGAAAATAAAACATGTTTTTAAAGTCATTGTAAAAACCGTAATGGCATTAAGTACTTGATATCAGCAAGTACCCAAATGTAAGTACTTGTACTTAATCTGAAAAAAAAATGGTATTGGTGCATCCCTAATTGAAAGACATGATGAATGAAATGTGTCAAATGTAGGACCAGGCAACTAGGGTTTGTGTATTTTGTGTGCTGTATGGCAAATTTCTTTTTCTGGCTTTAAACTCTGATATTAGGCCAACGATGGCCTATAATTTGCACAGTGTAGGGGATGAAAAATGTCACTTCAAATTCTGGTGAAATACGACCTAAATATGAACTTTCAATCAATGTCTTCAGTGAAGAGTCGGTCAAAAAACTTTCACTTTTGAACCAGTACTACATGTCTTTTCACTAGTTGCCACAGTCATCTTTTATCAGAAAAATTCTACTCGGATGAGGCCATTGCAATAAATGACTTTAAGATTTTGCATTCCACTTTAAAACAAGGTTGAACTGTTTGTCACGTTTGTACTAGCCTGACGTAGTTTGAAATGCTGACTGTAAATGATCAAAAGATATATCAAAGGCTAATTTCAAGTTTCCTTGTAGGGCAGTTAAACAGATTATCCAGGAAATGTTAAGTACTGGACCTCAATATCACTTCAAGTCGATCATGTGTGTTTGGTCTCTAAGTCCTCTCCTACTGTTAAAGTAGCATTACTGAGGGTGTAGGATTAACTCACTAAACCCTCCGATGCTCTCTCCCTCTCTCATACGTCCACACAGACTTAGTGAAGGCCGGGCTCGGGTCTGTATTCTGACCCAGATTAGCACTGTGTTGGGTCTGCAGCAGTTGCCACATACTGTACCGCTCCCCCCCAGGGTCTTATCAGCGGGTCCTGCCACGTTCATGTGCCATCGGCCTGAAAATGTAACACGAGAGTCTGCTTTCTGAAGTCTAGTGTGATCTATTGTCGTATTTAATGAATGATTAATGACATCTAACTCATTCAGCAGTTTTCTTTTAAATGCTTTCTGCCCCAGTGGTGGAGACAAGTTGCCAACTTGCTCAGACCTTAATCATATCTGCATGACTTTGTGCACACACACTTTGGAGTTTTTAATTTGATCAACTTTATACAATGACCAAATTTACATATCATTGCCGCCATGTGAAGTCTTGTTGTTTCTACAGCATGGGGACTGATCAGCTGACTTTGAATGGGTTTCATCTAGGACTGGGTATTATTTTAAAAATTCCAATACCACTACCGATTCAAGTGGCCTTAAAGTGATAGTGATACCAAAGGAGAACTTCACTCGATACATTTTTTGAAGAACGTTTGAACGTTTATTGGCTTTTTTGGTATCTGGGTACAGAAAGACTTGGCTGAAGGTATCGCTTAACTGGGTTATTTCAATTGATACCTTAAAGGTACTGAGTACCAATACCCTATACCCTATAATATCTAACATTTCCATATTCAAATTTGTAAAAACGCTACACATTTGTTACAATCAAATAGACTTTCACTGGCAATACTGGTTGTTTAACAATGAAGACGCAACTCCCATGATCCCAAACTACCTCACAACTTCATCAAACTGTCTGTTATCATTATTTTAATTTGAAAGTTTTTATGTGAAAGGCTTTCACAATACAGCAGTCTGACGAGAAACTTTACAGTGACTCCTCTCTCTGGTCAGTCATTCACAGCCGACTCCAATCTGTTTTCCAAATGCAAACTCTCTCATTTGTCTGTGCAAAACAGTGATTAACTATTTTGATCTCCTCTTTTCTCAGAACTGCAGGGCAAACCAGGGGATCACCTGTCTCGCAGAGGGCTTTGGAGCTTGGGAACGGGACTCCTTGACTTCCTGACGTCAAAAACCAACAGCCAACCCCTCTGCCCACCACCAAGACCCAACGACATTTGATTTGGCTGATATCTGCAACATGGAAACCTTCCACGACTGTCTACAATCTTCATCTGTGTATCTGGCGACGGTGATGCACAGAAGATCAAACCCCGTCTCACCCAGATGACCCCCTGTTACGATGGACCCCTGCTTCTTCTCTGGTGGGCACCAGACTTCGCCCTCTTGCCACTGCCCACCAGGTTCACATGGATTCCTCCAGTGAGAGTGATTGCGATTGTGAGCATTGTTGACACAAGAGACACACTGTGTCCTTTGCCTGTACCTTTGGCGAACGCAGCACCTGGCGATATATTCTAGACTCTTTGGCGAACAAAAGAGACATCCTGTGAAGAGCACTCCACTCTTTGGGACAACGGAATTGGACCAAGGAGAAGCCAATGTCTGTATCTGACAGGACACTAACAAAACAAAAGAGGTGCCCTTTAAAAAATATAGTGGATTGAAACATGGAAGGAGGGAAAGCGAGAGAAAAGAAATTAAAAGTATAACTATATCAACCCCTAGTTTGGGAAGCGAGTGGAGAAAGAAAATATACTGTATACTGTTGTAAAATTACGCTGGACTCTCACAAGAACTGGGAATTTAAGTATTGTAAATGCTATTGTATTGTTCTGCATATTATGTTGTTTCTAATAGATTTTTTAAAAAAAAGGATGTGAACTTTTTTCTCTTTTTTTCTGATTTCTTTCCACACTATGTGTGTGCCGTCTCTCCATCAAATTTGACCTCCTGCCCCCTCCCTCCATTGAATCACGATGCATTTTTAAAAAGGAAAAGAAAAGTGAATAAACGGACAATTCGATCAGTCTGTCATTTCTCGCAGGCCTTTATTTGGATGGTAAGAGAGAGTGAGTCCTGTTTTTATACATTACAGCACACACAGCCCATCCACGTGCATACAGGGTGCGACTAATTTGTTTTACTGTTGCTGTGTCACCTTGTAACTTCAATTTTGGTGATTTTTTTAAAAAACATTTTCATATCAGTTGATTCTATGTTCCTATGTTCCCCTACTGGTGGAAAGTTTTTGTTGGTATAAAAAAAAAAGTCTCAGACCATCTGGGGTCATGAAACCAGGGATGTCATGATTCTCCAAATCCACAATTTGATTTGACTTTCAATTTTAAGGTCACAATTTGATTCAATTTTCCAATTAAACTTTTTTTTTTGCACTGACAGCTATACCATTGTTAGACTATTGAGTCTTGATTTGTAAAGATCAACAGATAATTTGTTTTATGCCTTGTCTAAAAAGACAGTCCGTATGGTATTAAGTGTGTGATAATGGCCGGTAAGCTACACCAGACACCATAAGTCAGCAGGGGTGGAGAGGAAAAATACATAGAGTTTTCAATTTTAACAGTTGAAATCGAAAGCTCGTTCCAGTCGATTTTTGATTTAATATTGAAATTGTGACATCTCTACATGAAACTCTCTTATAACTCACTGGATTAACTCCAAACACTACAGCTAAAACAGCTAAACACAGTTTCTGAGAAGCTAACATTTTGGATGTACCAGGCTTTTAATCCAGTTGCCATTATCCAATTTTTCATTTTATCCATTTTATACTTAAGACACATAATAACATCATGACAGGCTAACAAACATGACACAGAGCTTCAGTTAATGCTCAAAAACAATCTAAAAAAAAATCACTGTGGATGGGGAAACTACAAATGTGCGTCCCACAAATATGTCGCTTCCTGTTTTCCTCCATGTGTGCGCCTGTGATCGAGGGCCTCTGAAAGTCTATTCCAGTGTCCTATTGATGTGTTTTATGTCACAAGGCCGAGCACTTGCATGGCCGATGGATTCTCTTCCCCTCGGTGTTTGATGCGGTCTGATAACGGGGAGAGGCGGAGGCTGGTGGGAAAACACCATTTCTACCACAGTCCATTCATTTTGATTTAACCAGATGATGTAATGCTGATCATCAGACAGGAGAGAATGTAAAAGTCACTGTGTGTGTGTGTAGCAGTACGTATGTGAGGGGGAACATGTGTGTGTGCATGTGTGTGCGTGTATGTGCGCTTGTGTGGGTTATCAATGCATCCATTATCCATTGCTTCAAACTTGTATTACGCACATCTTTAAGATTCCTTTGAAGATGAGTCATGTTTCTTATGCTTTTACTTTGAAGGGTATATATGTACATCTGTGTTGTAAATAAATACTTTTTGTTCAAATAACAGAACTCAGAACTAGTCTCACATTATCTTCCTACATGCAGGTGTGATATATAAAAACACATATTAATAATTAAGTCATTTTAAGGGTAGAATGAGCTGGATTTCTCCGAGCTGTTCATAAACGCACCAGAAAGATAAGTTGATTGTCGATTTTCACTCTCAGGACGTCTAATACAGACGCTTTGAGTTGGTAAAGCGACCAAAAACAATGAAAATAAGGAAGTTCAGCCATCAGCATACACTTCTAGTGGATCATAAGTGATGATTCAAAGGTATTATTTTCATATGAGTCTATACATTGTTTTTTAGGGAAAATATTGCAGATTATGTCTTTAATAAAATGCAGATGACCCTACAAGTGATGCTGTGAAGCTAAATTAGGCTCAAGCATGTTTTCATGTCGACAAATGCCCATTGAAGAAAGCAGAGGTCCATTTATTCTTAAAGAAACATGCACTTAAGTCAACCTTGCTCCCGTCGCTGTGGATAATGTGCAGCTAATGCATGCGTTCTGCTGTAATTTTCTCACACATGGAGAGAGGGGAGGCGAGTGAAGAGGGGGCTCAGCGAGAAAGCGAATTATCCTTCATTTAGCATTAAAATTCATTTAAGTAAAATTGCTACAAACATGTAAATGGGAAGATTAGTTCTCCCTCACGCCTTGTTGCCCGCAGTCAAAGGGCTCCGCTTGAAGCCCAGCGCGCCGCAGCCGATGTTGTCTCCGGGATACACTGCACTTCAGGAGGCACAGAGGCTGAGGAGCCGAGAGGAGAGGAGCCGAGTTTTGTCTAATTGATACATTTCGGAGAGCAGCCCTGAATCCCAAAGTCAGTGTCTCTTGTTTTTTTCAACCCAGCGAACAAGAGCGAGTCTGTTTTATCCATAACAATATGCGCGTGTAAATCAATACTCTCCCCTTCTCCCTCTCTAGCTCTCCTCCGCGCAACTATTGTGTTTTTACTGCCTTTGCCGAAGTGAATGCTATTTACACTAAAGAAGAAGAAGAAGAGGGGGGAAAAAAGACACGCTCTTAAAAAACCCAGGCGACGTTTTAATTGCTTCGCCTCTCCACCATGGCTGGAAAATCCGAGGCTGTGAAATGTGAATTCCTGAGCCTGTGGCCGCTGGGAGCTGTGGAGACAGAGGAGAAAGCCCATGCTTGACTGCCCTCTTTAGGGAGGCCTGGTAACTGTCCGGGGCAGGGACGTTTGGAGATGGCGCACAGCACCCAGCTCTCCTTTTTACGCACGGACGTAAAGCACAAAAAACGCGTTTGGAAGTTTGGATGAAAGTGGGGAAAACCAAGAGGAGATACAAAGAGAGTGTGGCTGCAGCACTGCAAAAATAAATTCAAAAGAAAAGGGCTTTTATTTCTCATTCAGTTTTATATTTAATCTGAAAAAGAGAGTTTTCTTTAAATATATATATATATTTTAAATGTGCCGGTCAGGTGAAATAATTGTTGTTTTCACTGCATTTTAAAAAAAACCCGCCAAAATCTTAAAACAATGCAAAAGAAAGGCGTTTTTTCAATCAAATAATTTAAATAACTTGATTTTACTCACCTCAGTGGCATTTCAATCACTTTAAAAGAGAAATAAGACGCAAATTCTGGTTAAAATAATGAGTCATAATAATATTTAAGAGGAGCTAGTGCAACTTCTCTTCTATTTTATCAGATGTAAAAACTTTTACATGATTGTTGTTTTGCATGTTTAGGCACTTGTTGTCACAGCTGACCTATATTTCTGCTGAGCTGTGGATGTAAGGTGCCTTTTGCTCGTTTGTGTCTTCTGCAGTTTTAAAAGTTTTTTAATGCCCGAAACTATCTGAAGTTTGACTTGTGCTGCTAATTTCAAAAGCTGAGAGTCAAAACATAATATGAAGTTAATGATGATGGTAGGCCTTACCCACCCACCCCTCTCTGTCTTATACACACACACACACACACAAGCTGACCGCGGAGTGAACTGTCAGAGTAATGAATGGAGCAGAAATGTGTTCCAGAGCAGTGGAGGTGCCCGGACAGGCCTGTCTTCCTCCCACAACAACGCAGATATTTATGCGCCTTTATGGTTAAAAAAAGAAAGAGGGGAACTTGGACACGTAACCGTGCGCCTCGTGTTCTCTGCGACGCCACAAGCCATGACAAATCTCGGCGGCAGTAATGGCTGTAGGCTTATTAATTAAAATCACCGTTTTGTCACTGATTGCTCAAAGCTAAGTTAAAACTTCTTTAATCCACCTTTTTTTTGCTGCATTTCTAAACATGTAGACAATTTAAACGTATTCGCGCAGTATTTGCTTTGAATATTTTTTGTCTTTTGTGGCCAGTTATTCATGCTGATATTTTATTTGCAATGTTGGAGGTCTAGTTTATTAGCTTAAAAAATGAAATCAAATTTAGAGCCAGATGGGATTTAATTCCGAATGATTAAAACTGACTGAACACAAAGAAGTATTATATTTTTTTTTTCTCATTTTCCTTTATTCTATAACCCTCTTTTCTTTGTTGTTACATTTTTGCCATTTTTTTTTGTTTGTGGGTAGTACGCAGGCTACAGCTTTTCTTTCTTTCACTTCTTTTATTCTTCCATTAATCAACACCAATGCGGCGAGTCACTGACTTCACGCTACCAGGGTGTACGGCATGCTTCTCACTCTACTGTTTGCACATGGCACTCTACTCTGTTACACTCATACCTGTCCCTCTTAAATAATGTCAAACTAATTTACTAATAGGCAAGGGGACATGAAGAAGCGACTTAAATACTACACATGAAAACAAAGAAATAACAGTCAAAGTGCTGTAAATGATAATGAAATAATGATGTACTGTATTTGGCAGTAAACTTAAAGCTACTACAAAGCGTTTTAACTGTGTATGAAACATCAATTTATTACTGTACTTTTGTATGACTTATATAAGTTAACGATTGGATATTTATAGAATTATTTTTAATGGCTGCCATCCTTGAAATCAGATGAAACCAGTCTGTGTTTACCCTTTTTTTTCTGGCCAAAGTTACACTCAGTAATATGTTAGCCAATTAAAAAGAAGGTGAAGATTTTTCTTTAGATAATTTTATTTTTGATGTTATATTTTGTGATTAATATGGAGGAAATGCTACCACTTTTGTCCAAATATGAATGTTGCTTGTAGTAGCTTTAATTCTTCAAGTGCATAATAATGCTGTGAAATGATTATTACTGAAACATATAGAATGCAAACTGCACAGCTTTATAAGAAGCATAAAATTATCACAGAACCTTAAGTAATACAAATAACAAAATGCAATGTAAATTACAATTCTCCTCCAGAGAGCCACAAGTCAAATGTTCACCATTAAATGTGTAGATTATGTACGTATGAACTAAAGCGGCCTCTTCGGGCTTCATGGCTTCAAGGTCCAACTCGCAGGGGGAGAAGATGTAAGAAAAGCGCAAATAAACAATACACGAATCATACACAGGAAACACAAATGGCTCTGATGACATGTCAATATCTGAGCTACTTTATGGAATCAATATAGACACAAACACAAATTAAACAGTAGCCCCTGAACGCCTCGCAGGACAAACTTTCCAAACCCTCCAAAAACTCCACCTTCAAAGGTCGCGCAGCAGCAGCTGGTTTCGAAACAAAAGAAGGAGCAAGAAAAAAAAAGGAGGGAGAGAAAAACAAAAATCTGTTGGTGAGGAGAAAGAGAAGAGAGGAGGACTGTTGAGCGGGGGCCATTTTGGATGTCATCTGTCTCCTTGGCGACGGGGCCCCGGCCCTCAAAAGCCCCTTGGGCGCACGGATTGTTTGAGAGGAGCCCGCTATTTTCTGCAGCATCATTTATCACTGTCACCACATAATGATTCCCCTCGCAGCTCCTTATTGATGTTTGTAATTGCATTATCTCATAAGGGGGGATGATCAATGGAGCCGAGAGGAGCATCGAGGGGTCAGGAGATGTCGGATTGCTGTTTGTCCATTTAATGCAAGCAGGCTCTCATTATCTGCGTTCAGGCTAAGTAACGTTTGGTCTTGCTCTCCTCTCCTCTGAGGTTTCACAGAGAGGAGAGGAGGAAGAGGAAGAGGAGGAGGAGGAGGAGGAGTGGAACAGCTCGTTTCATTTGTTTAACCCCAAGCCACTGCAGATAAAAAATTAGAAATGCAAAGGAGAGGGAAAGGAGAGTGAAAGTAACGTGATTAAGTGTTATGTTATTAGTTCCATTAAGTCTGAAAAACGAGATTCTGAATTAAAGCGCACAGCTTTAGGCTCTTGGGCATCCGTCTTGTAGTGGTCATATAACTTGTGATGATTAAACATATCTATAACAATATGCCCCCGTGGTTAAAGCGCTCAAATTGACCTTATGCATATTAAGAAAGAAGTAACAGAGGAAATATTTCAAACTATCATTCAGGTATATTTTTTTCCCCTTTTGGGTCTACAGACAGAAGGAGTGTGGAATTGTGGATTATAAAGTTTTGAGTTGTGAGATTTGAAGCATCAGGGCCAGACGATGCTGTGTGCAGAGGCTCGTGTTGGGTTGGGGGGGGTGAAGTCATGAGATCCAGTTTCAGAGCCAATCTGAGGCCCCCGCGTCAAACAAAATGCGATACTCTCCCTTTCCAAACGAGCATAAGGAATACCGACATAATTACTGTGACGTGAGTTACTTCAAGTGCCCCCGACCTCAAACACACACACAAACACACACGTAGCAAATCTTGCATCACAAGTATTTGCCTTTCTTTTAGGTTGGACGGACAAATTCAATTTTAATAAATAGAAGGCAGTTTCATTTTTAAAATATGCTCTGTATGCTGTTTAAGTTTTTTTTTTATTTCATCCAAATAAACTATAATTAGAGGTTTTATCCGGAAAACAAACAATTTTCTTACCAAAAAAGTGTGAAAGGGATCATTTTCGTTTGAATTAATCGTGACTCTTCAGTGGTTCATAAAGTTAGAATCAGTAGGATTTGTCCAAACTATTCGTAAACGCACCAGAAAGATAGTTAATTGTTGAATCTCATTGCCAGGACGTCAAATACCGACGTTTTTGGGTTAGTAAAGCGTCTCAAACAGCAAAATTAATGACTGAATAAAGAAATACAGGCAGAGGACAGGTTCTCTGCAGATACACCACCACACACTTCTAGTGGGTGATAAGTGATGACTGAGAGAGATTATCTTTATGTGACTCCATACATTGTTTTTCTTTATGGAAAACGTTGCATATTATGTCTTTAAAATTTTCCATATTTTCTAATGCTTTTGCAAAAAAAAAAAAAGAAGATCTAATAAAAAGTAATCTGGAGAAATAAAAGACTAATTGATGTATAGATTCTTTTGCTACTTCACAATATTTTAAAAACTTATTTACAGCATCAAACCTGCCCTGTAATAATAATAATAATAATAATAATAATAATAATAAAAACATTTTCTGGCTCGGTGTAAACCTTCTTTATTTTCTGTGGGAGAGGGACTGCTGGCTGCTGGGTGACGCTCTGCAATCTTGAATCGAGCACGCTGCGCGTCATGGCGCACAAGGGGGGCCTGTCAGCAGGTATGAGTGTGGGTATTAGGGCCAAGGATTTGGAGACATGCGTACTAGTGTGTGCCAGACACAGGCAGTGACAGAGAGCCTGGCTCAGAGAGATACAGGCAGGGTAACAGGGAGGGAAACACCTTAGCACCGACTGGTTTATGGAGAAATTACGCACGGGAATCTTCAACTCTGGGTGTTTTAATGTGGGCACGCGGCGTTTCTCCACTCTCCAGCTCGTGACCAGAGTGTTTGGGATAACATGTTTTTGGCCTCGGTGTTTTCTCTGGTAGCTGCTCCCGCTGCGGGGAGGGAGACGCGGCTGGCAGCGCACCTTTCCAGAGGAGAGAAGAAACAAACCGCGGTTGGTTCATAAGCAGAGATGTTTCTGTCAGCACCTTCCCTCCCCCCTCTCCATCTCTCCCCCCTCTCTGGAAGGTCACCTTGGCAGCGCCGGGCAGGGCAGGAGAGCCAGAGGAGCAGAGGGTGGGGGTGTCGGCTCCTCAGCTCACCTGGTGAGGCCGGATCCAATAATAGCGACCTCCCCCTCCTCCCAACCACACACGCACCACAGCCTGTAACCCCCATTTCCCACCTGCTAGTAGTCAGAATAATAACGACAGCTTTGGCACAGAGTAGAATAATCTTGCAGCTCCTCCGCACTTTGAAGTGTTACATTTCTACCTGAGAATAAACACTTATGTGCAACCGCCACCTCCTCCTTCCTCTCTCTCTCCAATAACTGAATCGCGTAATTCACAATTTCTCCCAGAGCTTTGATGCCATGAAACAGTGACTCAGCTGTTCAGAGTCGAGTCCGAGTCCCAGAAGAAGAGCTCTGGACACAGTAATAACCCTCAGCCCCGCTGCCAGGATATGAGACTGGTGTGTAAGCAGAATGGCGCTATTGTGTGCGCGTAAAAAGCCAAAACCGAGCTTTTAATTTGAAAATCTGACAAACTTTCACAAATATTAGTTTGATTCTGTCGTTCGTTTAGTAGTAAAAACATTGCATTATTATTATTGTTATTATTATTATTATTATTATTACGTTTTAAGCATGCAAAAAATATGATAAATCAATAAATCAATCCTGCTTGGAGATGTCCGTCTGTGCTTCAAAGCAGTTTGCCGCCCTCATTAATTAGCTCGTGCATGGCTGAGTTTTAATTCTGCTGTCTCTCTGCAGAGTCGCGCCTGTGAGCGGCTGCGGGGACTGACTGACTGACTGACTGACTGCTCTGCCTCTGAAAGTAAACAGCGAGGAAGCAAGTCGAGACAGGACAGAGGGGCTGAATTCCAGCCACAACACAATACTGATAAAGTATTGGCCCCGAGCCACGTCGGTCATTAGTTTATTTATATGTGGAGTCTGCTTCACTATTCATCATACAATCCGGTCCATGCACTTATCTTAAAAATGTTTTTTTTTTCTTTTTTTTTTTCTTGTGATGGTGATTTGGAGTGTTTTTCAGAGGCTTGTATGGTTTTGTTATTTACAAAAAAGGGATGGACATCACAATACTGAGCAGAAAGTTTCACTATTCATTTTTAAACTTACTTAACTTTAAATTATGTTGCACCAAAGTTAACCAGCTACTTAAAAATTAAGAAAGACGAATGCAAAAACTGCACTTTAGTTTTTCTTCAGGTTTTTTTAGGTTTAACTTTTATAACTGCTGTTTTTTTTTTTTATGAATTGATCAAAATAATCAAGTTCCTTGAAGAAAGTTAAGGACACTCTCAGCCCAGCTGGGCTGGGTTTTGTCTCTTCTTTCTTTCACAAGTTTATCTGATAAAACAGTTTGTCAGTTGCTGTCTGGAAGTCTTTTTTTTCCTTACTGTCTTGCTGTCAGTTTTTAATTTTCTATTATTTGGCCATATTTTTTCCACAAAGGAGGATAAAATAGAGGTCCTCTGAGAGCATTTATAAATAGGCTAACTAGGCTAACTGACTTTTTTAGCTAGCTAGCAAACAATGCAACATTTTGTTAATGAATACAGGGCAGCTGAAAGTCAGTGGTTTCCCCCCTCTTTTGTGCTTGCTAGGTCCCGAGAGCACTCATTTATTTTAATCTGGGTAAGGAAACATCTCCATATTGACTAAACTCTAATTTTTGCTTACATAAATAAACTTGGATTTACTAAATGGATACAGTTTTTAATTGTGCAGCATATCTCTACTTCTTGAGTCTGAATTTACTCATTTAACATTTCTTTTTGCTGAACTATGCATCGAACTAATGTTAGATTAAATTAATATTCATTGCTGTGACCCAGTCTAAATATAGCCTAAGATTACTTACAATAATATAATCAAATAACAAGCAAAATGGTTCAGTAAGAGACAGAAATATTTGACATTTCTGAAATGTTTCTATCTCAGTCAGAGCTGGCAGAGAACTCTCATAACATGCATATTTGTCACAATTCCAGAAGAGGTACAAGAGGTGCTTTTCATTAGGAAATGATCTTTATACTGGAGTCTTATTTTTATAGACAGAGCTACACTTGCATGTGGGATTTAGTCTAAACAAAGCTGGAAATAGAAAGAGTTTGTCTTCCACATTCTCACTGTAGTAATTGATGGGAGCGAGGCTGTGAATGTGCTACACCCCTCTCGCATATTCATCAGCCTCACATCAGTGATGGGGAAAGAAAAATGTCAGCTCCTCCACGCGCTCTCACCCTGTCAGCCGGTTTCCACCCTCCAACTGTGACAATGTGCGTCTTCATCTCTGCTGTTGTTTTGTCTCTGTTTCTCCACGCCTGCTAGAGATGCAGCCTCAAGTGTGTGTGTGTGTGTGTGTGTGTGTGTGTGTGTGTGAGCAGGGGCGCCTGTAACAATGAAAGCAGCTTTGACCCACTGCACAGTCACTTAAATGTAACCTCAGTATTTAATATGAAGAGATGGACAACGCATCAGGATAGTGTCTTCAGTAAAAAACACATGCAGTATTCTCCAGCAGGCTATTTTCTGTCCATCCCTTGTGATTCAACTTTCTTTACACTTTTCTCTAATTAAGTAAAAGTTTGATTACTGTAAGAGTCTCAGCTACTTCAGACTCTTGTGCTCCAGTTTACAGATATTAGTTGCACTCTCAGTAGAGTTTCTTCTTCCCGTTCCTTTTTTTTTTTTCTTTTTAAATTCAGTTAGTGTCTCTCAAACAACTTCTTCTGTTCTTCTGTTTGTATTTTTCTGCTTTTGATTTGGTCGTGATTGAGGACCGTCCACTCAGCTGTTTTCTACCGCACTAAATGTGAGTTAGAAAAGAGGTTTAGCCACTTCTGTTTTGCATGTTGATCTTTGTGGATTTCAGGAATTTGCCTCTTTGCTGAAGCTCTCTGCCGTTTAAACTGTTCAGCATAACACAGATGTTATTCCTGGTATCACATTTGTTGTTTATTGCTGTGTGTGCTTTCTGTTTTTCTCTTTTAAAGGGACATTTGGTCATAAAACTTCCAGGTGGTCCACTACAGTATTAAAGTACTATAACAACTCCTCTTCTAAATTAATTTTATTTCTTGCCAATTGCACCCAAAGTCATGCGTCCAAAACATAAAGTTTTTACAGCTAGTTCTGATATATATTCATTTCTAATACACACATTTCAGCAATCCATGTTTCTTAAAGCCCCTGTGGGGAATCTTTATGCATCTTTAAAATTGTTTTGTGGAAAAACGCAACAATCCTGGTGACAGTTGGTGCAGGCAGTGTGTTGCTTTTAACATGTCAGTCTCAGTGTCTGAGGAAGTGTCTTTTTATGCCAGTCGCCACAGATAAAATATTTAAATCCGACATGTAGGGGCTTTAATTTAACGTATTTTATTCCATAGTATGACAGAGTGCGATCCCAGATTGGCGAGACGGTGGCCGTGCTGCATTTCAACTGAAGTCACAAGCCACTTGTCACATTAATGCAGTGGCACATATATATAATATAACATTTACATAACAGACAGAGTAAGCAGAGCACATGCAACCCCAGTATAATTATGCATGTTGTTTATTCAAAACATCTAGAAGTAAAAATACGGATTTAAGGCTTAAAAGTGATGTATTTTAACCTTCATTCTACATACTTCAACTGCTGTAAAACAACTATGATAGCAAAATGTTAACTTATTTCTTTCTTATAATGTTATTAGGTACATAATTCATGTTGTCCGAAGGTAAAAATAAAGATTATTATTATTTTAGGAAAGTTAATTGGCACATTGTGTAAAATATAAATAGACAGAGGACATCTGTGTCTGCTGCATCTGTGACACCCCCCGGACAGAGTGTGATACTTTAAGGACCCATGGTGAACATGAACTCAATTAATAAATAGTTCCATCTATTAAAACCACTTTGGGATTTTTTAAAAGCACCGATTAAAACAGATAGAAAAAAAACAATGATATGAAGTCATTAGAAACGAATTAACTGACAAGGTCATGAAAAACTGTAATGACAGGACAAAGCACCTTATACCTCTGGGGTCTGCAGGTACCTCCCTTCAGTAGGCTTAAGGTTAAAGGTAGAATGAGTAAGATTTGTCCTAGCTGTCAATAAACACACCAGAAAGATAGTTTATTACTGTGTCTCATTCCCAGCATGTCAAACACTGACATTTTGGCTCGGTAAAAAGTCATGAGCACAGCAAAATATTGAGAAAATAAGGAAACACTCATGTGTAGTGGGTCATAAGTGACAGTTGAAAGGGATTATGTTTATTTAGTCTTTAGATTATTTTTTAGTAAAATGTTGCGTATTATGCCTTGAAATAAAATGCTATAAATACAGCACAAAAACTACCGCACAGTAGTGATAAAGCCCAGACTTATGGAATGTTCACAGGGTCTGGACTGTCTTATCTTCACCCCATCTATGTTTTTCATATAGAAAGCGAATAAATGTCACAGCTGCAGGGTTGCATGATGAGCACACTCATTCACAGAGCAACTGCATGTTTCAAACTTTTCTCCACACCAATTTTTCTCTGTCTTCTCTCTAAACCCCGGGATCTCATCGCACAATTTACTAAGCAAATCTCAGCCGGGGCAGAGAGAGTGAAGAGGCGGGGGCTCTGAACGTGCGTGTCCCTGCAGGCCGACACTGTGCAGTGTTATGCTCGGTGCTGCACAATTTATGGACCATGGACAGTTTATAAGAAGCAATGTAGTCTATCAGAGAAGGCAGGCAGACTGAGGACAGGGGGGGATCGTTTCCATGCAGGAAGCTGTGTTTTGGAATAATATACGCCATGATAAAGATGTTTCCCCTGTGACGTAAAACAGCAGGGAGCACCAACGGCCACTTACTACTCCAACCAAATATGAAGGAGAGTCTTTGAGCTGACATACGTTTTTTTTTCTCTCTTCTGAGCCCTCTATGAAATGTTGTGGCTGCTTTATTCCTCAGTTCAGTTTCCAATAGCACTTTTTGGTGGCTTTTGAGTATGATATAAAGGATAATTATTGAAAAGAGCATGGTGTAGACAGGATAGTTATCATGTGCTGTGTGTGGATGTATGTCTAAATGCCATTTTAGCCACACAAGGCAAACAAAAACCACCAATACTGCTGCCTGCCACTATTACATCCAGGGCTGGGGCGATACATGTCTCCAGATTCAGTACTATCACAATATTTTGGTGCCAATTCAATATGTATTATGAGTTTACAAGTACAAGTTTGCTTTTTTAACAGTACATCATGGGAAAAGGTGAACTCATGCACTTCTAGAAACTGTAAATGACTGATATTTCCAACCACAATACACACTGCATGTCTGTTGGAGTTTTGATTTAAGCAGCGTCGTTGCTAAACTGCATATGAAATTAGTAAATACGATACTTTTTTAAGTACAATGTTGCATTTAGCTGTTCTGTTCAGCAAACTAATGCCATAAGAAATTAATAGATAAAATAAGATGCTAGGCAAAAATTTATAAAGCCCCTGGTTGTATTGTTAAACCAGTTTAAACACTTTGAGGTTGCTGTCGCTGATCAGTGTGCAGTGTTGAAGTCAGAGTAGCAGATGTGAAGTCAGCAGCTGTTTGTTTGTTTCCACAGAGCCGGAAATGTGTCTGAAAGTCTGACACGCATGTTGTTTTATATTAAGCATGTGAAGTAAAATGGATCTGTTTGTTAAGACCATGTTATAGCGATTGCGATGCTAATTTCCTTGAGCGCGTTAATGATCATTCCCATTATGTGTTAGCATCAAGCTAATTGACTAAGCGCTAGTTATTTCTATATTTGTAAAATCAATAAATCAATTAAAAAATCAGTTTCAGAGCAATCCAAAGAAGAGCATTCAATAATCGATTTTTAAATTTTTTAAATTCAGAATTCAAAAAAATCAATTGATTTAGTAATTTAAAAAAAAATATCGATTTGGCAATCAAGAAATCAATTTGGCCTTCAAAAAAACTGAATTGGGAATCATAAAAAAGAAAAGAATCACAGTGCTTAAGGGAGCCAAATTTTTGTCTCGCCCCTATTTCATATCACTGCTACCACATGTGCTTTAAGTTTTACTTGTATTGTAACAATGGCTACATTTACCATAATATAGTATAGGTGCATTTACTTCTACAAAACTAAAAAAGAATATCCTTCTAAATGTGTCCCTTTTGTCTGTAATTCCGTAAAACAAATTTCTGACTTGCTCCCAATACAAATCAACTTGTATTTTCTAAAATTAAGCTTAATTCTACTCCTGGTCGAGTGCAGTCTGTGCTCAAAGACACTAATATTTCTAAAATTGTTGAGACAAGTTGACTCGTACTGGCAACATATTAGAAACTTGCTCTGAACCAGTAGATTTTTGCCAGTAATGACTAAACTGCCAGCATTGTGCTAAGAGCAAGTTTCAGCGAACTTTACAGATGCTAAAAGGAAAACAGTTATTACAGTTCATAATACGTCATATATAATTTATAATACCCCCAATGACTTGTTAGCTGAAACCAAAATAAAAGAGTTCTTTCATTCCAATAAAATCTGGTGTGAAACTTTATATGTTCCCCCTGAAAAATGATCCACTTTTATTATGTCCTCACATGATGTTTATGACTGTCAAGCGACTCCTCAAACACTGTGACGACTCCGGCAAGGCCTTGATGATGAGACGTGACTCACCTCAAAATAAAAATGTGTACTGCAGAAGCGGAGAAAGAGCCAGAAAAAAAGAAAGGAAAAAAAAGCGAAAGAAGCGGAGAAATGATGGAAGGACATGACCAGCCTCCCTCACGAGGCTGACATCTGTCGAGGCGGTGGTGTCACGAGGACGACTTGTTATGCAAATGGATGATGCAGCCCCATGAGACGCTGACGGGCCAAAGTGCTAGCTAGCTTGACACCAGTGAAGACGTCACTCCTCTTCGTCGCATGCTCTTTCGTTTAACCGTCATGTGGCATTTTAAATAAACCGGCGCTGGTGTCAGCGAGGGAGAAAAATCGAATACGAGGCCATTTTTCATCAGCTGGGTTTATGTTGTTTAATGTAGCTTAGGGGAAAGACTGAACTAGAAAGTGGGCGACATAAGAGCACTGAAACAGAACTCCTAAACATGGAAGAGTCTCGACGACGCACCTCCATCAGCGCAACCTGCCTGTGGTTCAGGGGTTGTTTATGTATATGTGGGAAATCCTTGGCAGCGGAGATATCAAACACATCCATCTGATAAGAGGCTTGAGAGAGAAAGCTGCAGGCCCTGGGACACACACACACACATGCATGCACAAACACTCCAAATCCTCAACACACATGTACATGAACGTACACACATCAGCCGGTCTGCAGGTTTCACATGAAAAGCTTTTAGCAGCGCAGAAACAGCTGAAGACATGGCTATTGTTAAGCCCCGTGATGGATGACGTCGAGGTATGTTAGTGTTAGCCGACTAAAACACAGCTGAATTTATTAGACTCCAGATAAGCGGGGTCATCACCTCCAAATGGAACGCCAATGAACCAAATACAATTTCAAGGTAAATAAGAAGCTCTCGTGTGAGAATGTAACCTGAGTGTGTGTATTTACATGTATGAGCATGCAAGTGAAGCTGAAGGCTTAAAGTGTCCAAATATGATATGTGCTATTTTAGAAAAAACGGCACCCACTCTCATGTATTGATTGCTGGCATGAAGATGAAGCACATTATGGTTTAGTATTACTTGGAAGTGAGGGGTCATCTTTTAAGCCTGTAAAAAACTCTTTGAGGACAGAACGATTTAAGACTTATACCAGGATTTTTATAAAAACCAGTGGAAAACACATCTTCTGTTTATAGCAATATAGATATCAGTTACATAGTAAATAGCGCATCATTTGTATCGCTTTGTGAAGAATCTACTAACTTGACTTGTTATCCGCAATTATCTCAAATTCAGGCCCGTCCGGAACTGTTTATACAAGTCTCGTGAACTGCACCCGTGATTAATTATACACACGCAGTCACTCACTTATCACTTATCAGTCACTTACGTTCTTGGAAAAGTATCTATCAATCGGTGCAGCACTTGTGCTCCCGCAGCTGTCAATGTGTTAACTCAGCCATGATGTTGCATGATGATAGCTTGTAGCTATCAAAAGCTAATACTTTCTTCTTTTTTTTTTTTGACACCTTTTACAAGCAGCAAAGCCCGTTGACAACATTATTCTGTCAGTCCGTGATCTCTCAGTCACCAAATTTCTCCCATACTTCCAACTTGACCTTGGACAAAGTATTGTCCATAATTTGGTGTTCACCACTGTCCATTCTAACCAGCCTCAGATTAGACAGTGGCATCCTGTTAGTTGGTCAGTGTGGGGTCAAAGGTTGTGTTGTGTAGAATTTCACAATGAAAAATAAATAAAACATCCCGCCGGCTGACTATGTGCATAGCCCTCTCCTCTTCTGTTAAATTAGGAAAATGAAGTGTCATATTGTAGCATTATTAAAGTTTTACTCTGCAATTGGTGAACCAATAAAAACAGGTCCTTGACCAATTTTTGGTCACAACCTTATGTTTTGGAAAGGCTGGTATATGGTAATAGAAGAACTGGAGCATCATAAAGTCAAAGAACAATGTCAGTGGAATACATTACATAATGGTGAAACATAGAATATTTTAAATAAAAAATATGAAGCTGAAATGTTGCAGTTTCCTTTACTAGATACATGCACTGTGATGTAAGACAAACTCATTTATATTACAAATAAATAAAGTAGGCATCCATTTCTCCCTGTTTTTGTGGATAAAACTGTTAAAACCTGTTTCCATATAATCAAATCAACTGATACAAACAGACACAAATGGAAGTAATGTCGCAGTGCTGTCATTAGAGTATGACATCTAATCTTTGCAGCCAAACAAACACAAAACAGATCACCATGTTAAGAAAGTGTGACCGTTTGTTCTTGTAGTGGCCAATAGTGAAAGCTATCAGCATCATCACATGGACTGATGGTAACAGTGTCAGTATAATGACTTTTATCAAGCTGAAGAAATCCCAACACACAAGACTCTGTAAACAAGACCTAGATTGTATATTCTAAACATATCCTGACAGATCATCACATCTGGTTATGTACTTAACATCAAAGTGTGGTTAATCATGTGCAAGTGAGGAGTTCAATTACAAAAGGCTGCATGCTATCATGATTCACTAATTACCTTGTGGGTGTGTCGTAGATCAATTAGCAAGCCATTGTGGTGGTGCAGGTGGCTAAATATAGTCTACAGCCACCAGGATAGAGTGCTGGATTCTTTCAACAGTATGTATGGAGACTGGCATTATATATGTACAGTAACTGCTTTAGGCGTTGCCTAATTCAGTTTTTCCTGAACTTTTTTTTTCTGGGGACCCACTTTTTAACAGTCATAATCCATTGTGACCCAGTTCACGACACATTTTACCACTAAATCTTGGGAATAGTTAATTTGTGCATAAATTAACATTCCTGACCATTTTTGCTGCCATTCCCACATCGCCTTAGATTGGCTTGATGCATTATTGAAAGCATAAATGTTCAATAAAACCGGCCACCTCATTGTTTTTATTTCCTCTCATCAAGAAAACAATATACATTCTTAGAAATAAAGATGCCAACTGGAACCATGAAGAGTTACTTGGCTTGTCCCAATTGGATATCCCTTTTTGATTCCAGGTATAACCTTTTTTAAAGGCTCCACTTGGAAGCCTTTCAGAGAGTTCTACCTAGAACCCAAGATAAAGGGCTCTACCTAAACCATCTGTGAAATGTTCCAAACAGAACCCCCTATGGGAGCTTCTACAGAGAACCCTTCTACAGTATGGTGTAATGGTTCCACCCAGAATCGTCTCTGGAGATTCTATCCAGAATCTTTCCAAGAACCCAATTATATTATGATAAAAATAATCTTTTCTTGGAAAAATAATTCTTTCTTCCAATAAAGGGTTCTTTGGATGAAAGGGGTTCTTAATCCAACCTTAGTCTTACAAAGAACCCTTGACAAAGAAGCATGTGGTTCTGGTAGAGCCCCAGCCCTTCAGGAAGAACCCTTTTGGAACGATGATTTTTAAGAGTGTAGGACATTTTAGCCTACCTCATATCATATCATGTTTTATTTATTTGGTGACCCAAGTGAAATCTCCTGTGAGCCACTTGTGGGTCACGACCCAGTCTCTGAGAATGACCGCTCTAATTGACCACAGGAATCTTCCAAAGAATCCTCAGCCAACACTGACCAAAGAAATTATGTGTTAGTATTATCATGCAAACACGTACTCGAGCCTCATATTATCTTGTGTTTGTTAGTTTGTATTTACAGGACATGAATACTTAACCAGATACTATTATTTGGTAACAGTCATCTTGTATTTTGAAGATCCAATAAAAAAAAAAAATTAAAAAAGGATCCAACGTATCAGTGACAAAATGATTGGTTCTATGTTCAGAAACACATCAATTATTAACAGGTGCACAATTGCTCATTAACTGAGGGCCGCCAATATGTGTAAAGCTGAGGGCAACGCACTCCTGCAGCTTATGACACATGTCAAAACACCAGCATTCATTGTTTTCTATGTATGTGTGCATATCGACACAATTGTGATGCATGTCAGCTTGTCAGAAAAGCATGAATTTTACCAGGAATAATGTGCCCGAATAAATGATGAAATGCTTTGCAATGTTGTGACTTTCCACAATGACTTCACGGCAATCATACACCCAAATCTGAATACATTATTTGAGAAAGCACTAACAATGTAATCTATCAATCTATGCATTCTTACCCTGTCTTGTCCTCCTCTGTGACCCCTGAGTGCGCAGGGCAGCGGCCGGCCTTGGCTTTCCTCCGTTATGGCAGCGAGCCCGTTAACAGCGGCCGTGAGTTGTGGCCTGGCGTTAAACTGTGCTCCAGCCACAGTCAATGTTTATGTCTACCAATCAAACGCAATGTGTTTATGTTATATGGCATTATGGACAAGGAGGCTCTCTAAAACACACAGGCTGGAGGAGTGCGGTCCAAGACGAGGGGGTTTATGGTCCGTTGAGCATCGGAGAAAAATGAAGCGTCAGTTGGTGAGGAGAGGTTGAACAGAAAAGCTGGTTTGATTTTGTGTTTGGGTTTGACAATCTGGACACGACTTAACACTGGAAATAAGAAGTGAAGAGAGAGAGAATACAGGAGGTTTGAGGGAGTTTGTGAAATATTTCCAAATCAGTCTTGCAAATGTTTGTCCTGTGAAGCACAGGTACTTTATGATGACTTCATGCAAATTCAAAGCTGCAGTTTCCAAAAAGTCTACCTTATAAATGAGCTGTCATAAGGAAGAGATGAGGGAGGGTCCCACAAGTGTCCACTTTAAAATACCGTTTTGGGATTCCCAAGTGTACTCCTCTAATTAGTTTGTACTTTTACTAATGGGGCAGTACCTCAAACTCATCATTTTATTTGATTAGTGTCTAATATTTAAAGAGAAAAATCATAAATGTAAGTGAGTTTGGTTGTGGATGGGTTGAGATATGGAGATATGGTCTGTCTTACAGAATATGAAACTATATTGTTGTTACAGGGTGACAGGAGAACTTAACATTACTTAAAATATATGATATATGATATTTTCTTAAATTGGTGTTTTCATAGGTGTCTGTTCTGTAGTGCTTGCTTATACAATAATTTTCGCCGCAGTAGATGAAAATCCCGAGTAAATATGTATGTGAATGTGTGATGAATCTGGTGACAGGAGCACACACAGCTGCTGAACTCAACACCACACACACACACCCCGACGGTAACCAGTTAAATTGAAAACCAGAAGGGCTACAACACCAGCTTCATTCAGTTTGTTTTTCAGTGACCTCACATTGATGTGTACACCGTGTAAACACGACATTATGTTCACGATTACAGCGTACGAGTGGCCCTCATTAAAATACTGTATGCACTTGTCCACAAAACGGGCAAAACATCACTCAGTCGCTGTCCATCTCCATCCACTGACAGCATCAACAACTCGAATTGGCCCGCTCCCGTTATCACTTCCGGGTCAACCCTGGATTTGGGACGTTCCCTTTCCGGTTTGATTGTGTTTGTAAATTTGTTTCGCTTGTAAAAGTGTTTTGCGTCTTGTTAATCTGTTTTCTTAAATGTAAATTTGTTTCGGGGCTTGTAAATGTGGCTTGTAATGTAATTACAATGTAATTTTGTTTTATGATATGTGAAATGTTTTCCAAAATGTAAATTTGTTTCAAGCTTTGTAAAAGTGTTTCACATTTTGTAATGTTGGTTTGCACCTCCCGGCCACCATATAAATGACAATATTTCTTATTCCTAACCTTTTGTTGCCTGAACCTACCCCAAATTACAGTGTTTCCTTACCTTATCCACAGCACTTTTGTTGGAGGAGTCCTGACACGAATCCCGGACTGTGGTGTTAAAGTCCTGTACTTTGCATGGCTGCTATCCAACCCATCCGCCTTCTTGTGAATCCAGCGCGGCAGGAATTATGTTGTCACAACAGCATAATTGACCCTTCCTAACTCCCATCCCTTTTAGAACCTTGGTCAACTTTCTCCTTTCAGTCGTTAGCTAGATAGTTATCAAGTGGTTTTCTCTGTGGCAAAATGCTAGCTAACTAGCTAGCTAATCTACTTGAGAACAGACTTCAAGCTGTTTTTACAGGTCCCTCAGCAACATATGGTTTTCTTTTCATAGATGAGGCTAGTGCATAGCATATCTAAGCACAGGAAACAAAAAGTCGACCAAGGTTCCACTGGGTACAATGCTTGCTCAACCGGGACTTAGGAAGGGTCAGTTATGAAAACAATTTAGTAATATACAAATATAATTTCTAGTTGACAGAGTTGGCTGAGCAGAAGGTGGATAAAATGACCGGCAAATGTTCTGTAGGTTCAACTGTATGCTTCATTTTTCCTGAAGGTTATGAGTATCAAAAACTGCTATTGTATATAACTGCAGTTTGAGGACATCAGCATCATTTAAATGTCCAAGAAGACGGCGCGTGTTTGTGTGTACACACAGATTAGGTGAAAAGATTAGCTATCTCCTCCCTGTCTGGGCTTAAACATTAGTGTCTTTGTGCGTTGTGTGGATGTGTGGGGACTCAAGCTGTTTTGTCCTCAGCACCACTTTTGAACGCAAAGCAAACACACACTTAATCCTCCGGGATACAGAGACTTGACACCAATTTGTCCCTGTAGGGGAGGGGCCCTGGGGCAAGTCCCCTCAAAGCTCACTCCTCACTCTGTTTCCTGAGCAAACTGTCCTTCTCCCTCTGTCTTTTTCCCACAAAAAACCCATCTGGATAGAAGACATGACGCAACATTCTTTCCTTTTCCTTCAGAGTTACCTTTATGATGTCCTTGAGTAAGGCACTAAACACCCCAAATTGCTGCTGAGTTGTAAGAACAAGACTGGGGTTGTCCACGAATCAGCTTCCGCCTGCTCAGAAAACTTCTCTGTCACACTGTTAATGTAAATGAGACTGTGTTCCCCCTGTAATTGCCTTGTGATTTGCCTTGTGATAATCTGAGAGATTGTTGTCTTTTTTATTTTGGCGAGATCCATGGTGATAAGGGGTCACGGCTAGTTTTTGCACTCCTCCCAGTTATATGGAAGTTCATTAATGACAAAACATTTGAGCGAGAATAAAACAAATTCAAGCTGTGTGTAATCTGCGTGTCAAGATGGGAGCGCCTGTGCTTACGTTCAGCACAAAAAAAGGGTTTTGCCCTCAGACTTTGTTTTGTTCCAAATCAGCTCTCATCGTTTCCTCCAGCTGTTTTGTCAGACTCTCACCACTTGAGATAATGAGAGACCACTTACCAACAAGTTTTGGAAAACATCTGGAAGCTAAGGTCATATGTGTTTTTTTTTTTTTCACTGTTAAAGTCTGTAGAGAAATGAAAGAAGATGAAAAACTGGATGACGGTGGCCTGATGTTACTACATAGAAGAATGAGTAGATAGAAGACACCTCCAGTTTAAATGCAGTGGATTTTAACCAGCTGTGAGTTGGTGGGTTGCCTTTTCTACCAAACAGTCTCAAGACGTAAGAAAGCTTCAACAACTAAACTCACAAATTACATCAAGAACCAGTGCCATGTTTTCACTGCACGCTACAGCATATTTTCTTCCATCTTTGCATGTAACCACTTTGAAAAAAAGCAAATAAACATAAACTCTCTGTTTCGCTTGTTTTCCCATTTGCAGTTGCTCTCTTTATCTCAAACCATTTTACAGTCATTGGAAAAAACAATATTATAACTTTATTTAAACTTCAACTTCTTTGCTGTCTGAAGCCTGAGGGTCTGTATTTGGGACTTTCAGCACTCTATACTCCAACCCAGTAGTTCCTCAGAAATTAGAATAGATTACGCCTCAAGCAGGGACTTTTCAGTCCAGGAACTAGAGCTCCAGAACCTAAATTTAGACTATGGTCGCTCTTGTCAAAATGAAGATCATCCCTCAGTTCCTTAAAAGGTTCCAAGTTTCCTGGAAACTTTGTGCAACACCAAAGGTTTTTTTTTCTTCTTTTCTTTGGAGGATCTTTACGTGTCGATGAAGTTTCTGTTGATGCTCTTTGTCTCCTATCTTTAAATTACGACTCAAATTAAATACACAGTGCTTTTTTATTGTTTATCCCGAATAATTTGTTATTGCAGAAATTTAAAATGCCTCACTTCCTGTTTGTCAGAGTTTTTTTTTTCTGAGAAAAGAACTACCAAGCATCTGGTGGTTGGAACAGCAGATGCAGAAACTCATATTAATCATTTGGCTGAATCACTGTTGTTTTGCATCAGCTGGTCGTGGAAAGTAGCGAAAGGGACAAAGGATGAGGGGACTTTTTTCTGCCGGATTCTCTCATCATTCTCTGTCTCCAACATCTGTTAAGTGAAAGCGATAAAACAAAACCGATGACTTTTCCATTGCTCCCCCCCAAACATTTCTCATCTATCAAAAACATTTGAAAACATCTGTTTCATAAAAAAATAAAGTTTCTTCGTGATTATATCTTAAAGATAGAAGATCGATGCCATTAAAGTTTTATTATTTTGTCAATTACAGACATCCAGTTATTTATTATCCTTTTGGAACTAGACCATATCTCTTCCATTTTGTTCTTCACCACAACCCTGCTGCTGTCCTTCATCCAAATGCTTCTGTCTCAACCCAAAGCAAATGGATCAATTTTCCTATTTTTCCCCCTTTCATCCCCCCCCCCCCCCCCCCCCCCCCCCCCCCCCCCCCCCCCCCCCCCCCCCCCCCCCCCCCCCCCCACCCCCACCCACA
>JAJHUR010136936.1:72920-86035 GCA_027495735.1 Lutjanus campechanus
GGAACACACACACACACACACACACACACACTCACACACACACATCCAAATATTCCTCCATTCAGAGTTGTATGCCACAGTGATAAATCCTCACAAGGTGGTTTCAAACATAGGGCTGTAACTCATGTCACCACTGGAGCTAAATCTGAGCACACCGGACAGCGTGATGCAAGCACGCTGGAGATATACGCTGGGGGATTTATTGTGGCGTATTTCATCTGAAGCAATGCTGGGCCTGTTCTGATGTCTGTTTTGCACTTGTGAACTGGGATGTCTTGCAGAGAGGCACATGGACAATGCTGTTTACTGTCAGTGCAATGATAAACAGTTTTAACAGGGCATAGAGTCAGAAAATCCCCTCAGTTTTTAGCTTTCTCTTATTTCATTTGCTGTAATACTACCACTCTATTGTCTTTCTACCTTATTTCACATGATTATTACTTTAGCGCTAACTGAAACCTGTGATGTTTTGTTCCACTGTCACAAACTTAAAACACATCCACAGTAAAACTTGCTTTGTGTATTCTTTAAACTCACCATCTCATTGGTTTGACTGCTCAACTAAAGCTGCGTTTCCACCCAGAGTACCCGGAATGTGTAGTCCCAGGAACTTAATGGTTTCTTCCAGCCCATTCACATCCTCCAAGCCTTAAATGCAACAGCTTGGTCAGTGGCTTTATGCTTCATGTGTGGTGCCCCTTTAGCATTATGTACTGATGTGCGGTCAGAGTCAGGTGAATATAAAGAGTGAGAAATTCCACATATGGAGGCAGTGTGGTGGATGAATGGGGTAGACAAATGCAGGACTCTCACCAGGAGACTGAGGGTTCATGTTCTGTGTGAAACCAAAAATCAATGCTGATTCCTTTTTAAAGTCTGTGTTAAGGGAATTTCTTCTAAACACATCGTGCATGTTAGAAAATAGTTGCTATACACAAGTGAAAAGACTGAGAACTGTGTAGTTTTTCTTAGTGGACCTGGAACATGACTTGTACCGGAGCAATAGTCCCCCAACACTATGTATGCTCTATGAACCGACACACGCACCACACCGCTCCCCCTCCCCTCGTCCTCCCTGACGAGCAGATATGAATTTACCCTCAGCGACTCCCTCAGTCCAAATCAGCCCAGCAGTTCACTTCATCTGACTTTAGTTCCAAAAAACTGACACAGAGAAAGAAAATAAAAAGAAAAGATATACCATCCTGTCACCATCCTCTGGCTCTCGAGGCTCAAAAATGTCTGTAAACGTCCAACAACGTTGCTCGACTGAGCGTCTTTGTTTCAGGTCGCAATGATGTTTGACACTGAGACAGTGGAGTGGACACACCCCCAGTGAGCAGAGAAAACTGTTCATTTCTTCATCATTTTGAGACCTAATTTTATATACTTTTTACTTACTTCACTTTTTAAAAAAGAATTTATTCTCTGGCGTGACAAACTCAGAATACACATTTATTATTGCTTTTACACGAAACTTAAGTTACAAAATGTGTGATCTTTTCCTGTAAGTTTTTATGCCTTCATTTTTGAAAGTCTCTTCAGGCATTGCATATACTGTATATTACTGCAAAGTTGACTACAAAACTAACACTAACTCGGGGGGTACCTTCAGTCATAGTTTGAAGTATGGGACCACTGAGTGAGTGTGATCACGTGTTGTTCCCTCAGCCAGTTGTTGTCTGTGTGTCCACTGTGGTCTAAAGACTTGCAAAGATTAGACAAATTACACATAATTGCAACAACAATGATGCTATACAAATCTGTAGTGCAATCTATAATTTTGTTTACATTTTTCAAACTTCTCCTGGAACTATTCTCCAGTATAAACAGTGTTCAGCCCACATAACTTGCGAGAGATTTTCAGGTACAATTTACCATTATGGGTCGACCTCTCCTATTCTCACTGGATTCCTTCTGCAACGTAAATACTCTACAAGGTCTGGACTTCATTGTCAGTTCAACTGTTGAATGCGTTCCTCTGTTACTCCATGTTCATGTGTAAAAGCTCAATGAACAACAAACAAATTGGCTTGTTGCAGATTTCAGCAGGGAGCAGAGCAGGGACTTTTCGGGGGGTAAAATAATTTCCTCTAATCTTAATTTAGAGCCTGTTTCCTGCAGCACACTTGGTTCCTCCAAAGGCTTCTGGTCCTTGGGGAAAGTTCCTGCATTGGAAACACGCCTTTAATCTCAGGAGTCACAGTTGTAGCATTTTCCTTTGTTTATAAGTGATAAGTTTTATATCTTTCGCTTGAAAGACAGTTATCTTCGGGATGTTATCCATTATTAATGTCATGGGATGTTATCTCTGTGTTTAGAGTGACAATCTGTAAAGCATTATTGGAAGGCAGAAAACTTTTTCCTTTATGATCTTTGTACTTAGAGGTTTGAATTATATTATATAAGAACAATAAATAAGCTTTTCAATAAATACCAAGTGTATTTTGATCCTATTATTGTCTCAGATGGCGCTCTTTTCAAGTTAATAGAGCTTGAGCTCATGCACATATGCTGATGAAATTTAAAAATCTGTTGCAGGAAAGATGAATCAGGGCTTTATGCTGTAAATGGTCATTGAAACACATGTGCATGATGTTGAGGAGATGGAGGGAGAGGAAGAGGTCATGGAGAGGCCAAGAGCACAGATACACATGGAAAAGCAAAATAGTTAGAGAGAAAATGCCTTAGTTAAGGTGAAGCAGCAAATAACATGACGGATACTTGTTTAGAAATGCATGCTTATCGCAAGTTTTTCACAATAACACAAATGTAAACATCTTTTTTTTATATATTCATCCACTTGTCACCCCCTTGGATTCAGGTGGAACATGTGGAAAGATGTACAGAAAAATCCTTTTCTGGCTTACCTTTCCCCACCATTTATGCTTTTTACTTTTCTTCCCTTCTTCTCACAGAAGACGAAAGAAAAAAAAAAAACTCCCATAGTGAACCCGAGGGGTGAGGCAGAGGACACGGTGTCTTGTAAAACATATGCACTTAATATTAGGGCCATAAAACTTGTAAAATTAAAAGCTATTTTGGAAAATAGAAAGAGAAATATTTATGCGTCTGGCTCTGGATAGAGGTCGTTTTATCTTGGGGCAGCGAGGGCCTGCCGGGGCACAGGTAACGACTGTCAACAGGAGGGGGTGGGGGCGGGAGGGGCGGGTGAAATGCTGTGGGTCTGCATGCTCTCCATGTCCAACCAGATGTCCACATGTGTGACTGGGTTTCCCCTCCTCAGTCGGCCAAAGTGGCCAATGTCGGGGTTTCGAAAGAGCAAGAGAAATAGAGGGAGAGAAAGACACGTCTGCTCCTAATTACGAAAAAGAGAGGAAAAAAGGGAAAGAATCCTGGGGTTTTAGACTTTTGCTTACGTTTAGAGTCGAATCACAGCTACGCAGGGGTAGCTACCGACACATAGAGCAGCCTCCCTGATGACAAGGGGGAAAAATGAGAGGTGGAAAAAATACAAAAACAATGTCCACTGAGTCAGGTTGATTGAAAAGCTGCAAAAAGCAATTATGATTGTGAGAATGTGCAGACCCCTCGTCTTAGCAGCCAGCAAACATCGTAAATCGTGTGGCGGTTTCTGTTTACATTGTGTTGACCTCTCGATGCCCTCTGGTCCTGGCTGGGCTCTCCATGCCCTCAGCACTGCTGACATACATACACATGGAGGCTAGTTCATATATACATGAACTGTATACTGTTTTTTTTTTTTTTTTTTCATTTCCAGGACTTTTGGCTGATTTTATACCACTTTAAGTTTCCACTCAGGTTTTGTTGCCATTGGGTTTTGTTGTCCAAATTATCTTTGTGATGTAGATTTTTCATTTATTGCAATATTTTTATTAAACATGTCATATCTGTAACATAGATACATAGAAGTTTGCTTCACTTTCTCCCAGGATTTGCTTGATTGACTCGGTATGCTTGTGCTCAACTAGTCGAGTTAGCCCATGATTGTTTTCTTGAGTGTCTTGATTGACCTGTTGATTGATCTCTTGACTGACCTGTTTTTTATATATACTTAGCCCAGTTCATCAACCACCAACGCTGCTTTGTCATACCCCTTGGCGTTGCATACTGATGCATCAGGAATCCATGTGACCTTTCTGCCAGAAAGCCTTTTTTTAGCCATGCTTAACATTGTGGAATGGTCACAATTTGTGATAGTTTGGGTAGGTTTTGGATAAGACCATGTTTGAGGTTCCAATAAGTAAATCACGTTGCATATTTCATGTGATGTCACTGAAGCGACTCGCAGTGATGCAAGTCAGTTGACGCACATAACATTATGTATCGTAAAAATTGTAATGACGTTTTGGTTTCACATGGGACATGAAACTCGGTCTGCTGGGTGGAAGTTGTGTTTGTTTTAACATCCATCCACCCCTCGTCCTCCATATGCGGACTTCTCCCTCTCTCTGGTGTGTCTCATACAGTTGGCCACTGTGAGAGTCTGTACGAGTTGCCAAGGGATGGTAACAACACGTCGATATTTGACAAGCTGGGAATGAGAACAGGCTGGCTCTTCATACACCTCATCTACAAGTTTTCAGTGATGATAACATAACTGATGACTATGACAGGCATAAGGATGGGTTTGTCTTTGGTCTCTGTCAGACTCTGCTTCTCTCACCCTGGTGTGATTGCCTCATTCACCAGCGTGGTCTTGTTTTGGTCTGGGTTGAACCAGATCGCTGAGCAGATCTGAGGCAGCAAGAAAAACCTGTGGATGCAGACTTTGGCATGTGAACCAGGGATCCACATTGCAATGTTTTTGGTGTTCACCACCTGGAGCTCAGCAGCAGGGATAGATGGGGTGTGGCAGCTTAGTTTTTCTCCCCAAGTCCCCAGGTTTTTGCCTGGCACCTGCAAGAAAGCAGAGACAGAGACACAACACCATCGGGTATTATTCAAACTGAGCGGTTTTGGGGACCGATCTGGCAGTCTTATGTCACTTTTCTTGCCAAACGAGTAGAACATCATAAAAGCCCTTGAAGAGAGACTGTCCAAAAGAGTGAACCCTTTCCCAAGTTGAACCATTACCACTTTTCATCCCTTTGACAGCAGACTTTTTGTTCTGCCTTGGAGTGTGGCCGTTCGCAACAGTTTTGCCTTACTTTGTAAGACCTAGTTAGTGTCAAGCATCTCCTGCCCCCCCCACACTGAAGTCTTCAGTGCAGCACATGAAGAAAAGGGGTCAAGTTCAAGGATAAAACTATGAGACAAACCTGCTTTCTTGTCTAATGCAAGACAGCGTATTTATGGAAACAAGTACAAACTTGTCTGCTGTGAGCAACTTATTTAACAAGCTAAATCTGTAGGGGGGGCTTTAGAACATATTCAAAGAAAAACCAGTCTAGCAAGGTAAGAAAAGTCTATGTTTTTTTCTATGATGAGCATGGTTGTAATCGGAGAGAAGTCCTTTCAATAAAACAGAATTCTGGGTTGCTTTACATCTAACTGAGTTTATCAAAATGTTACCTCACATTCACACTTTGAATAAAACTCAGTCAGGTTCAAGACCTGAACGGCTAACTCATCATTTTCAGTGTTTTGGGGTTAGTTTTATTTAGTTACAGCCTGAAACACATTTTGGAGAAATCACTTCAAACAGCTTCGTGAACACAAGCTCATTGAGGGCATAAAAACTTTTGCCAGCCACAGAACGTTTGAAGGAGTTGGAGCCTCATGTGAGCAGCGGTCATAAAGACAGATTCATGAAAGACACTCATTACCACCATTTGCTCCAGACACAAAAAGGAAGACAGTTCGAAGTGTAAAAACAAAGCAGCTCTTTAGAGAAAATGTCCAGATTATTATCCATGTGGAGGATTGTGGCAGTAACAGCACTATTTTACTATGTGCTCCTGGAGAGGGATATAAATGTTTTAAATGTATCATCAGAACAGATGGGAGCTCATAGTTTTGTTATACAAGAACACAATATTTTTAACAAATTATGGTCCATCCTTGAAAACAATGCATTGGTTTTATGCAGAATACTGGATATACAGTTAAGAGGCACTGAGGCACAAAATAAAGTATAGTTTGTATGAAGATTTAAAAATGGTTGGATAAACGAATAATATGGAAGTACACTCTCCATGTGTGGAGTGATATACATATTAGGGATTAAACTGTGTATTATATTTAAAACCTCAAAACAAATTTAAATGGCATTGTGTCCTTTGCCATGTCAGTGTTTCCTTAACTCTGGTTAACGCAGGACAGTGTTTACCATGAATTGAAACCATTGACACAGTAATGTTTCATATGTCTGTACAATATTGGACATAAAGTGCATTTGTTCTCCTTTCCTCTGAGAGATGAAGGCATCTCTTCTCACTTTGAAATTTTAAACAGAATACATCTCTTACCTTAGTTGGAATATATTAACAATGTCAGGTATGTGTGCACTCCCTTTTCATAAGCTTCTAAACTTTCATCTGAAGAAGATCTCCGGATGTACTCCTTTGCTGTAAACCACTGATGATGTGGAGAAGAAGCACAGTTTATGTTCTATCTGGTCATTGATTGGAGCGTGCAGATGTCGATGTGCATGTACACGTGTCTAGATGTGCGTGGCTATGGGCGGACACACTGTATGAGCACTAGAGATTCACAGCAAAGTCATTATTTGTATCTGTCTCTGTCTCTGTATACAAATAAAAGGCTGGACATGGGTTTGGTTTTTACAGGTCATGTTAAATCAGACAAATGTATTTTCTAAGCTAATATTTTGTGCCTTCAAAATGATTTAATATTTGCATATAATTATCAAATATATTTCCACATCCTCATACTACACTTTCCATCTATTTCTTTCCCTCTTTTCACTTCTAACTAAACTAATTTTCATGAACTGTCTGAAGGCCACCTCCACCTTTAACTGAGGGATATTGAAAAATCACATTTACATATCTTGATCCATTGATTAAGGCAGATGCAACCTTTTTAAACTATGCCAAGGTAATCATTGACTTTTCTGACAGAAGAAATATCTGTTTGCACTGCATTATTTGTTTGCATCGCATTATTTGTGCTTTCCCGAATAAGATATTGGAATTTGGGTGCATCCCTAGTGTATAAAATTTTAGACATAAAGTGTCTAAATTATGTGCCGTGGCTTCACATTTGAAAGTAAATTTTAAACAGCAGTGCCAGGTATGTGCACACTCCTTTTTCAGACCTTCACTCAGCATCTTGAAGTCTATATTAAAGAGCAACTTCAGACTGAAGAAATATCTCTCTGTTGCATTTTTTGTGCTTTCCTGATGAACATATTTGGATTCGGGTACATATAATATCAGACATTAAGTGTATCTGTTCCCCTGTCCTCTGAGAGATGAAAACATCTCTTGTAAATTCACATTTCAAAGTGATAGTAAATTTTAAGCAGATTATATCTTTTTGTAATGTTTTAGCAATGTCAGGTATGTGTGCACTCCCTTTTCAGAGCTTCACTAAGCATCTCTGCTTTTTTCCAAAGAAGATCTTCAAATTTACTCCTTTGTTCCAAATCATTCAGGGTGTGAAGCAAAATACAATTTATAGTCTATCTGGTCATTGATGGGAATGTGCTGTATCATTTGTAGGTACAAGTGCGCGGATGCTGATGTGCATGCACACGTGTCTACATGTGCATGGCTACGAGCGCACACATACTGTACATGTACTAGAGGTGCACAGAGATGTCATTATTAGTATGTGTCTCTGTATCTGCATTCGGATAGACCAGAAATGGGCGTAGTTTATCTCAGAAGTCACATTAAATCGGGCAAATCTCGTATTTTACAACCAAATATTCACTGGCAATGTAATTTCTGCCTACAAAACATCAAAATCATTTAATATGGGCAGAAATTAATTATAGTTTTATTTCATTAAATTAATTAGATTAAACTAAGTTTTATGAACAGTTTGAAACCCATCATCTACCCTTTTACTGGGGGCATTGACAAATCAGAAACTGAAAAACGTTTTATAAATGGAAAGATTCTGTTTGATACATTTTCTGTTTTAAAAAAAATATATTTTCTGTTTTTTAAATTCTGTTTTGTATACTGTATATTTTGGAGAAATATCTTTAAGTTGAGGAGAATATTCTTGGTGTGTAGATAAGACCTTTTTTTTTTTTTTTTCTTAACAATGTTGAGGTAATCATGGACTTTTTTCCAAATAAAAATGAGCAACTCTGTTATCTCATTATTTGTGCTTTCCTGAACCATGTATTCAGATTCGGGTGCAGTGTTTGTGTCTTGCCACTTCAAAACAACTATATGCTTTAAAATAATTAACACACACACACACACACGCACGCACACACACACACACACAGGTCTTTCTCTGTGAATCTCAGACACACACACTCACACACACGCACACAGGCCAGTAGACATGCTCTTAACATACACCTCTGCACACCTCAGCACGGCCAAAATGCACTAAAAATTTACGACCTTAACATTCCTGCAGGGTCAAGCAATTTATCAAATCCTGCACATTCTGGTTTCAATTACACAGCCGATTGTGGAGAGCGGTTATTTTAGCAGGTTCATTTGGCCCAGTAGGGGAGGTCGAGTCTTTTTGCTTAACACCCCATCCCCTGAACGCAACTGGGCATTACTTTCAGGACAGACGCTCGCCTTCCTGCATGCTACAGATGGCAGGAGAGCAATTGTCAGGCGAGCAGATGAGCCACGGGTGTCATCGCACAACTGTCTCCCTCAATTTCTGTTCTCCTCTTGTCTTCGGGCTTTTGTCCTCCTTCCAGGCCTTTTTCAGCAGCAAACTCCGTCCATCATCCTGCATGTTCCTTCCTTCAGCCTCATCTGTCTGAAGCTTTATGATGATGAAAAGTCTTCTATCAGTTTTTTTCTCCCCTCCTCTCTTTATCCCTCTGCGGGTTTCTCTTCCTGCCCCTCTCTATTCTCTCCTCTCCCACGTCACCCCTCTCTATCTGACTTTCTTGATCTCTTCGTCCTTTTCTCTGCCTCACACCCTCTCCCTCCATCTCTCTCCTCTCTGTGGTAGAGTGGTGATAAATCCCTATTTTATTGCTGGAGAATTCCTCTCTCCCTGCAGGGCTGACAGCTCCCCACGTTCTAAGACACTGCTAGGACCAAACCCAATCCTCCCTCCCTCCATCACTCCATCTCTGCCTCCATCTGGCCCTGATTACTGAGAGAGTGGAGGGGTGGTGGCGGCGGCGGCGGCATGGAGGGGAGGACGATGGAGGGAGGCATCACACCATTACACCCTCAGAGAGGAAAAGGGAGAAGGGAAGGAGGGATGGCGGGGACGGCTGATGCACAACATGTTGGTGTGGAGGAGAAGGAGGATGAGGAGGAGGAGGAGGAGAGTGAGGAAGAACACCACAGGGGAAAAAGAGAGAGGAAGACATGTAAGGTCTTGTTGGTCCGGATGAAAAAGAAGACAGAAAAGAGCAGCTGGGGAATAAATATTTTTTTTATGTTTTTGAGACATACAGTAGAGCTTATAGCTGCGGCTAACAATTATTTTCATCGCTGATTATTCGGTCAATCATTTTCTCGATTAATTGATTAGTTGTTTGGTGTGAAAAATGTCAGTCTGTGTTTCTCAAAGCCCAAGATGACGTCCTCAAATGTTTTGCCCACAACCCCAAGATATTCTGTTTACTGTCATAAAGGAGTAAAGAAAAGAATAAGAAAATATTCACGTTTCAGAAAATGGAATCAGAGAATTTTGACTTTTTTTTTCTTAAAAAATTTACTTAAACCGTTGAATCAATTATCAGAAAAGTTGGTGATAAGTTTAGTTGGCAACTAATTGAGCTCCAGAAAACTATCATTTCAAAAGACAAGATATTTAGTGGCCAATAAGTAAAAGAGCCAGTATCTCTTTTGTGCACACAAAAAGTTTATTCATGTCAAGTTTTGTTCACAAATTTGTTCAAATCCGTGTCAGTGAGCACAAGAGATGTTGATTAAACAGAATGATTATCGCTCAGGTGTGCCTTGGACTGGTCACAATAAAGGGCTGCTCTAAAATGTTCAGTTTGATCTTGAAATAGATATTTATCAGCCACTGAACAGTGGTTATTTCACACTGTGCTACCATTTTTGTTTTTTCCCAGGAAGTCAAAGTCATGATCGACTCTGCTCTGCCTCTGATTTGTTGCCTTTGTTGGTTGGGTTGGTTATGTCTAGGCATAAGGAGTGATTGGTTAGGTTTAGGGTAAGAATATCAGGGAAAGCCAATCAGAGGCAGAGTAGGGAGGTTCATGACTTTGCCCTCCCGGAAAAAAACAAAAATGGTATCTGTAGCCAACTGTGAAATAGCAAAAGTTCAGTGCCTAATAATCTTTTTTCAAGATCTAACTGCACATCTTAGAGTGGCCTTTTATTGTGACCAGTCGAGGACACACCTGTGCAATAATCATGCTGTTTAATCAGCATCTCTATATGCTACACCTGTCAGGTGGATGGATCAGCTTGGCAAAAGAGAAGTGCTCACTAACACAACATTTTAGAGAAATAAACCTTCTGTGAGTATTAGATTTTTTACTTCAACTCATGGACAATGGGAGCAAAACCAAAATGGCACGTTTATATTTTTTGAGTATAATTGTATTATTGTTTAATAAAAATGCATTTTGATTAATTAAAAGTTTGGTTGCATATTTTCAAGTTTGTTTTTTTTTTTTTTACTGTGCACGACTGAAACAGCAGCTGAGTCCTGCAAATGTAATTGAAAAGTGATAATGGCCATCATTTGAGTGGAAAGTGGCTAAACGAAAAAGAGATTTTGGAAGACTGTGTGTGTGTGTGTGTGTGTGTGTGTGTGTGTGTCCTGGCAGGCTGACTCACTGCAGCAGGTGCCAGAGGAGTGTGTAATAAACACAACTGCTTTGGACAAGCTGGCCTCTCACATCAAATGATGTGTTTTGGGCGATGTCCACCTCAGCTGTTCACATGATCAACAGTCAGCAGCAAGTGAACGCTCTCAAGAAAACACAACTAATTAATATTACATTTTTTCACAGTGAGGCTGGACCACACGCATGAGAAAATAAATGTCTAGTTTTTGTTTTGGTTCAGTTATGGTTCTGTTAGTTCTGTATAGTGCCTGAAATCAAGAGTATCCACTCTGACTTTTATTTCAAAATAAAATATTTCCACCTTTTGATGATCTTTCATAATATTTCCATAACAACATACTAACATTTTGAAGTTAATAAAGTTTATGAAGTATAGAGCCACAAAACTCTAAATACGCATCAGTTTAAACACAGCATCTTGTGAGATTAATTAAATGATTAATTTATACCTGTGCTTGTGTGAAAACAGTCCCTCCAGGATTTTGCAGGCTTTTGGGATTGCTGATTTTTGGGATTGTTGTGGCTGAAAATGCTTTCACAGCAGCTTTTCTAGAAAAAACATAATTATGATGCATGTTGCAATGTTTTTAAGCATTTTTTTTTGCAATGAAAACTGTGGGAAGAAATTAAAATAGCAAAAAAATTGTTATTTTTCTATAATTCATTAAAGATCCAGGGAGAATAATATCGCTCACTGTTCTGAGTGAGTAACCTCACCAAAAAGATTCAGGATTACAACAAATCTCACAAAATATGCTTTATTTTTTAAATAAAGTGCACCTGGGGGGTATTTTGACACCCACACTCAGCAGCAAGCACAAAATATCAAATATAAAAGTGCACAGAGCATTGATAAATGTCTATAACACTGACAAACCTTGCATTATTTTCAGTACCTGTGACAAAATAAAACAGTTTGCGCAGAGTTCACAGGGACTGGATGAATATGCATTAATTGTTGCAATCTCAACTTCCTGGAGGGACTGTATAGTAAATCCAAATTCTGTTATGTCTTCATTATATGTTAGTGAGGATCTCTGATTGGCTGATTAAAGCCTTTAAAGTCACACAAACACAGATTCATTATTGAGGTCAGTATCTACCTACATGTACCTTCACTTAGAGAAGAGAAGGAGAATGCACATCATGCATTTTGCTTTTTAATACTGAGCAATCGATATAAATGTTGATTAAAAAAATAACTCTGTACCCTACTAATTTCCCCCCCTTACAAAGGAAACATTCAAAGAAATCTGCAAGACACTGTTGACTAAGCTTTAAGCTTCATGTTAGATTATGAATCACCCCCCTCCTCACACGCTCTCCCACCACCTCCACCAAAATAATCAGGATAATTTCTATTCATTATTACACCTCCATTTATCTGCGAGACGAGACGTAGGGAGGACGGGGTATAACTCTGAGGAATAACAATACCATTAAAAAGCCTGTGCGGCAAATATCAATCATTGTTGCCGTTAATGTCCCTCCAGCCTATTCAGATGGCCTCTCTCTTTTCCTAATGTCCACCCATCTGTGTGTGTGAGCGTGAGTGTGTGTGTGTAAGTGTGCAAGTGTGTGTGGCTGTTACATTCAAAGCCCTTTAATCAACAATCGCTGCATCTGGGCCAGATAATGAATGGCATTGTTTATAACCTCACTCCTGCATGGGGTGATAAATGCATACGCGCCTAATGCTATCATTTGAATAAGAAATGAGATTGTGCTTTATTTTAATATCGAGGAGAGATTGTCTTAATATAAATGTCTTGGTAAAGTTGTGATGGTGATGATGATGGTGGTGGTGATGATGATGATGATGATGATGATGTTCCATTTTGTCAGCCAGCCAAAGGATTAAAGCCACGACAATAAAACTGTGAAGATCCAAAATGAAGTTATGAAGCAATTGTGTTTGATTCACGGCCTGTGACAAAAAGATATAAACAGCAGCGGTTAAAAAGCAAAGGGGATTGCATTGGAGTGGAAAGTAGATTTATTGAGTCACAAATTCGCAAAAAAACAAACAAAATGCTCGGCGAGCATTACTCAAACTGTGAAGCAGGTTTCTCTGAAGAGAATTCCTCTATCGCATGAGCGCTGATGTATGTGCAAAAGCTCTTGTCGTGTTTATTTTCCCATTCTGACACATGTAGCAAAACTGCCTGGCCATGTAACACAGGCTCCTCTGTGGTGGAGGGAAAGCGAGTCTGGCTCGAACATAATCAAAGTTACGCAG
>JAJHUR010136937.1:0-41009 GCA_027495735.1 Lutjanus campechanus
AGAGGGAGGGTGCTTAGTGTGTCCTTTTGTTTATTGCTTGATTTTGAACTAATGGTCATTTGTTGTTTGCTCTAAGTTTTTATTTTCACTTCAATTTGTTAATAATTTATTTATTTTTTAGCTTTATTTAACCAGGCAAGTCATTAAGAATTAGGGCTCAGCATTCAATACCTTTCAGGTATAGATCAAAATAACCCAGTACCCAGGTGTATAGAAACTTCTCCAGTCAAACCACACCTGTATTTAATACTTTTTCTACCCAGAACTACAATAAAAGCCACTAAAAAGTTTGGAAATACAGCAGTTTTACATGATGAAGCAGTTTTACATGATGAAGCACCCAATAAAGCACAAAGAAAACAGCTGCACCCTGTAAAAAAACATGTATTGAATAGTGTACTCCCAGAGATGGGTCGTGACCCACAGGCGGGTCAAAGGAAGTTTTATTTGGGTCCCCTAAATTAGTTTCCTGATGAGAAGAAATAAAAACAACTTGATAGCTCTTAAACTTTGCCTAAAAGCATTTATTTCTCATTAAACATGTTTATATGTTTTCAATAAAGTGAATTAATAAATTGTACTCAGTTCTCAACTATGATTTTAAAAGTAACTAAGTAGATTACACAGTGTAAAGCAAACTCAAGTTTGAGTAAAAGTACTTGAAAGACTTGAAAATCTACCCAGAAAAGCACAAGTACCCCAAAAAACAACTTCATTGCAGTAATTTGAGTTTTTGTAATTAGTTACTTCCACCGCTGCGTATAACGGACGTAACAAGACTCGACCGCTGAGAAAAGGTGTCAGCACAGAAACAGCAGCTAGAAATGTCCTTCACTTTTTACTTAAACTCTGAGTATATTTAAGAGCCTGTGTGTTTTCATTTTTATTTGAGAAAAGAAGTTGAATAAAAAAGTTTAAAAGTCTTTTTTTTTTGTTTTTTTTACACTTGCATCTGTTCTTCCTCTTGAATAAAGAATGTGTGCACTTTTGTAACCTCAGCCAATTGCTCACTGCAAGAAGTTTAACATGTTCCAAACACTCAACTTTTACACGACAACTTAAATATACTACCTGAGTGGTCAGAGGTAAGTGACCATTGTTTGTTACATAATGAACAGCCATGAGACTTGGATTGTTGTTGGGATCTATTGTACGTGAAGCTGAATACAGCAGTCATCCTTCATGAAGGTCTCTCTGCTATAAACCCTTCAGAACCACTTTAACCTGCACGGGGTGAGTAACAGGGTAGATACACAAATGATCAGACTTTCAGTGAAGTATTCCTTTAAACGAGTTCACATTCAGGGGTGAATAATCAACTACAATTCAGGGCAATGATAGGGCCAGAGCTGCTACACTGTTCAACATAATCTGGATATAAACGTCCTCAAAATAAAGTTTTGCACTTTACCCTCATAGTTGTTGTATCATTTCAGATCCAAGGTGCCAGTTTCTTTATTGTTTGACAAGGCTGCGTGGCTACCAACCTGTTGTACTAAAGGCCCAAAGAAAACAAAACTGTAAAAGTAGTAAACAAGTAAAACAAAACAAATTTGCATTTGCAATAATGCATTTTAATTATGCATTAAAAAGCTTCTTTTTTTTTTTTAGTGCAGAACATAAAATGTTTTTAAAGCGACAGTTCACCCCAACATCAAAAACTGTTCCGTGAGCAGTTTCATGTAGGAACTACTTTCTGTCTAGTTTAAAGAAAGTAGTTCCGGTAGATTTTATTGAGAGAGAAAGTAGTTTACACCAATGTACGTGGATTATCTTGAGCAGGATTCAATGTTAATGGTTTTTTTTTCACTTTTGGGTGAAAAATCTCCATGCCCGGAGTCAATTTTCACTTGCCCCTGTACAAACTGTGTTATTTATTAGCAGTTCTTAAATAACAACGAAGACTAAAGTTAATTGTCATATATAATCTAAGGCTGTAAGGTCAGCAAATAGTGAAAAATGCCCATCACAGTTTTTCTTAAACCCAAAAATATTTAGTTTATAGGATAATAAAGGAAGAAAAGCAGGAAATCTCCATATATGTGAGGCTGAAAACAGCGATATTGACATTTTGCATTAAAAATTACTTTAACAGTTAATCGATTTTCAAAATATTTTACAATTCTTTTTTTTTTTCTTTCCCGGTCGGGCAAATGAGTTGCAAGATTTACTTGCCCAACATGGTATTTTACTTGCTTGCAATTGGGCAAAGCCTTACTGCTGAGCCCTGTTGAGTAAGAGGGTCATTCTTTTTGGAAAGAGTCCATTATATTGGAGGGAAGGCAGACATCTCTACAGCTGATCTCCAAAACTCTGCAACTCACACCACACAGGACAGATGAAACATGCATTTTTTTTATTTTGGGGTGAACTGTCCCTTTAATACCACTGACTTCACTTTAGTTAACTGATTAATTGGTATAGGGTGAAGTACTCTGTTGTCTGAGTCCTCCTCAAGATATGATGAGCTGTGGCTCCGTCTTGCGTCTTTGAAAAGGGTCATTACTCTGTTTGAGGGAGAGATGCTATAAGGCTGGAAAAACATCCATTAATCACGTCTTTGTTGTTTTGGCAGTCGACTCGCTCGGGATGCACGGCGTGGATGTCAACTTTGACCTCCCGCGGAGTCGCGGGAGTGAAATTTACGAGGAGGCTGTGGAGTGCAGGTCTGGCGCTGCTGTAATTCAAAGCAGCCCAAAACGACCGGTGTCAATTTAATAAGCAGCTTATGTACGAGGTCGCAAAAACGTATGATCAGGCATGTTAACGTGTGTTTTCCACTCGTATGCACATAATGTTTCTCACAAACAGGGCGTCTACATGTACCAGCAAGTTAAATCTAAGACGTTCTAGGACTTTTGAGTGCCTCTGACTAATTAAATTTAAAGGGACAGTTCACCCCAAAATATAAAATATTTCTCCCCTGGCCTGTAGTGCTATTTATCCATCTAGATATTTTTGGTGTGAGTTTTGGAAATATCAGCTGCAGAAATGTCTGCCTTCTCTCCATTATAATGTGACTAAATGGCACTTGACTTGTGGTGCTCAAAACTTTCCAAAAAACATGACCTGGTTACTCAAGATAATCCAGACACCTCGATGTGTGCAGATTCATGTAGGAACTTCTTTCTTTCTGCAGTAACGTCTACCAGAACTACTTTTCTTTTCTGCTAGAAAGAAAGTACTTCCTTCATGAAACAGCTCGCAACAAAGTCTGTGGATTACCGGGACATGATTTTTGGAAAAGAGACATCGGTTTTGAATTTTTCAAAAGTATTTTGACATTTTTCCAGCTGATATCTCCAAAACTCTGCAACTCAACTTTTTTTTTTTTGCTTTTGGGGTGAACTGTCTCTTAAGGCATGTCTGTGAAGGTTCTCAGTCATCCAGGTCATGGTAATTGTAGCAAGGTTTGTCGTAGGCAACTGGACTTGATAGTCTAGTCTATCAAGTCCAGTTGCCTACGACAAACCTTGCTATGATGTCTCTTAAAGCCCAATTTTCCAATAAAACTAAACATTAGATGTGAAAATGTAGGCACATTCTTCTGAGTAAACACATAAATATTGTCAAAATGATAAGCAAACCAAAATGTCAGTAACTGGTAGTAAAAGATCACAGGGGGTCCCCAAGGCTTGGTCTGCTCTGAGGTTGTCAAAATTAGGTTTGCACATATTAATTTAGTAACAATTTATACATAACTATTTAAAAGACATATATTTTTTTGTCTTCAATCAAAAATAGTTGGCTATTGAGTTGGCCCAAACCTCTGAGATCTCTCAAGCTCTCTGAGAATGAATCATTTACTCTGTCGGGTTGTTAAAAGAGACATTTAGCAAAGGTAAAGGTTGAAAAAACTGAGACATTTATAACTGAATGTTAAAGCTTGGAAATGTGTCCTCTGCTGGAAGTCATTTACACCCCCGAATTATTGTTGTGGTTCTCTGTTTTATAGTTTATATATGGACTTTAAATAAATATAGGTACATGCTATCCTGTCTCAGTTAGCCTACAGACAGTCCTGACTTCATAATGAATCTAGTCAACTTCTAGCGCAATGAATGAGACTTTACTCTGAAAGACTGTGAAATTTCATAAATATTAAAGACCTTCCCAAACTGAAATTAAGACTATTTAATACTCTCTTAAGGCTACTATTAGTAAACGTAAATTAAAGACAATTTAAGACTTCTTAAGGTCTTGTAGGCAGCCTGACAGACAAGTGACGACGGTTTATCCTATTTTCCTAATCTGTGTTCTCACTCAATTATGCACAATAAGCCCAAAGAAAACTAAAATGTGATTTTTCTGAAGAAAATACATGTGATTGCTGCAAGCTGATGCTGCTGAAATATTAAATATACTGAATAAGTTAGAAGTACAAGTTTCTAGCTGTCAGTATGTGGGAATATTAGCACGTTGTTATAACTTCATCATATATTTTACTGTAGGGCCCCTTATGGTTGAAACTATCAACACAGATCCACCCAAACTTAGTCAGAACTACATGATGCGTTCAAGAGTTATGGCAGTTTAAACCTGATTGGCTCTGCCTACAAAAATCTGGTAACCAACTACAGATGGTAAATGGTAGCTGGCATCAAATAACAATTGTATATATTGTTTTTGAAGTCCAAATATAGTGAGTGTCTCAGGCTTTCAGCATCAAATCTGTTTTTTGGTACTTTGCTCCTGTGTCATGCCGTCACCCCTTTTTGTGCAATTATGCTACATATACAGCTGCCATATTGAATCAATCATGAATAATGTATTTCAGAGATCTGTCACTTATACAGTTAAGACACTTCATTTAGCTGTTTTTGCAGACTGTTGAATCAAACTCCAATCTAAAAGCAGGTGTTTTATGATGGGCCCATATTTTTTCACAGAAAAACTTCAGTTCCACCATCACTAAGACTCTTTTCTGATTTCCTTTCCACAACTATTTTTAGTTTTTAGTTTGGTTTTTAACTATAATAACCTTGATGCGTCTCAGTCCCGATACTCGCTCACAGCGGACGTCAAAGTGTCTTTTGCATCGCTCGAAATGTGACACACAACAACGTCAAATCCACACAATCCACGCTGTGACGACCAATGTAGTATGTACAGTAAGACAACACAGAGTTTAGATGATTGAGCTCCATTTCTAACGTTGGAAAGACACGTCACCAGCGTACATGACTATTGACGCCTAAGTCGTTACCACAGCAACCCATGCAGATACAACTGTAGGTTGCAGATGACAAATCTGATCTGATATCATGCAAACAACAGTGTGGAAAGTCTGTCTTAAAGATAGAAGTGTAGAATAGGAAACGTTTGGCAAAATATTCCAAAAAGTATACGTGCCTGATAACTGACCACATGGGACGCTATTGATATTAATAACAGGTATTATAGCAGAATAGTAGCTGTTATTGTCTGACTGCTGGTGTTTCCTGCCCTGTCAGATTTCATTTTATACATGCCACTGATCCCAATAATTACTTTAGCGAGTATAATGTTATCATAATCAGTAAAAATGACGGTTAAATCTGTGACACTCTGATCTGAGATGTGATAAAACCAGAATCATTCTCTGACTGGCTTGTGCGCACATGCATTCATGGTTCGCTGTGAGCAAATAAAATGAACATTTCAGATCCGTGCCTTCAAGTTCAGATTGCCTTCAGGTTTAATGGACTCTACTGTAAAGCTGTGGTAGAGTGGCCCTGCCCCCTGATCTATGCATGATCACGATGAGTGGAATTGTATAACTGTGTATATAACTGTATAACCTGAATTTAAGCCTATTATGCAAACTGTCTCCTGAACTGTCCTCATCACCGTTAAATAATTTGCCTTTTCTTCTCCCTGTGGTATAGAAGAAGCATGTGCAGTTTGCTGATGTCAACTCGCATTATTTCATGTTTGAAATCATTAAATTTGTATTTGACAGTGAACTCTCATCGCCATTAGGAGCTCCCGTTATACAAAACTTGCTAGTGCAACTTTAATATCACGACGGTACCCATGGTCCCCTGGTAAACATAATAAACATCACTGCTTATCTAGTGTTGAAAAAATAAACACCGTGAGAGGCAGTGAGCTTCAGCTCAGTCTCTCCTGAGCAGCTCAGTATTGTATATCAAAAGTACATCATATATCACAGATCTGGATCCATTTTTTGGATAAAAAACACTCAAACACATGCCATGGATTACCCAGTAGTATAAAAATATGCTCAATCTAAATATAACAGCAGCACTTTTGGTTTTGCTCCCATTTTTCATGAGCTGAAGGTAAAAATCTCAGACAAAAGTTAATTTCTCACAGATTTTGTTAACAGAAAATCTGTATTAGTGAGTGCTTCTCCTTGGCCAAGATAATCCATCCACCTGACAGTTGTGGCATAGAGACGCTGATTAAACAGCAGGATTATTGCAGAGGTGTTCCTTGGATTAGCCACAATAAAAGGACTCTCTAAAATGTTTAATTTGATCTTGAAAAAAGACATTTATTAGCCCTGAACTATGGCTGTTTCACACAGAGCTACAGATACCTTTTTTTTCCAGGAGAGCAAAGTCATGACCCATCCTCCTCTGTCTCTGATTGGCTTATCCTGATTTTCTTAACATAACCCTGACTAATCACTCCACACGCCTAAACCTAAGCAACCCAGCCAACAGAAGCAAGGAGCTATAGCCAACTAGCCAATCAGAGGCAGAGTAGGGCGCCCTTTATCATTTTAACATCATATAACAAGCTGTACTTTGTATCAAGTTAGACAAAACCTAGAAATAATGTTCTTTATCAGACAGTATTAGAGCCTTCTTTAGACTCTTATTATACATTAGAGGGTAACTGACCCTTTGCTAAGCCCCGCCCTCCTTAGTTACTGTTGCTATGCCTGCCAAACTTCCCATTCTCACACTGCATTTATGCAGTTTACAGTCATAATGGTGGCAGATTTAACACTGTTGAAACACAAGCTCTGTGATTCCTTAGTGGCGTAAACAAAAGCAGATTCTCATTTCTAGCTGACGACCGTGGATTTTGTCGACTAAAATGACTCACAAGTGTTGCTGGCTGATGTAAGCTAAGGCTAACTCCCTGAGTCGGCTGAGAAGTCTCCAGCTGACGTTTTAATGTTTCCGTCTGGCACGTTTTAAAACAAGATTCCTGTGAAAGTGTTTATGTAAAGTTAGCTAGCAGCTGCGTACATGATATAACGGTCATGCTAAAAGACTGAGGCTAAAGCTAGCTTACATCTCAGCAAACATTGGTTGGTTTGTGAAATATGGCAGGTATATCTACATGATAGATGACAGAAAAACACTCATCAACGTGGGAAAAGGAAGCACAGCGGACTTAGACCCAGACGGACTGTGATTGCGGAAGACAGCTGGGATAACAGCTAACCTAACCCGTCTTAGACCTGAGACAGCGAGCCAGAGTGAGATGAATGGTCGCCGGCCCACATCCTCCTCCTCAAACCCCCCCGCAGAACAAATGCAGATGCGGTGGTATCTAACAAGTTTGTCTGGAGGTAAAGTTACTGCAACTAGTAAGCTAGCATTAGTTAGCCGGACACGGACACAGAGTTTAACCGATTCACCACACGTGTGCTCTTGTGTTTCACGTTTTGGAGGGACGACAAAAAAAAGATGCCAACGTCCAGACTCATGAAACGCAGAGCATTGCTCTTCTCAGAGCCTCCTGCACACCGCGGCAACGCATAGAGAAATGCAAGGCTTGACAGCCCTAGTTACGGTTGCTAAGCTATGATTGGACAGTTGCTGTTTGGAGGTGGGGCTTAGCAAAGGGTCAATTAGGGACACATTACAAGAGAACTGCGCTGTAAAGTGAAATCACATATCTGCTACTTGAGGCACCCTCATAAAGGCTCTTAATACTGTTGAATAAATAACATTATTTCTAGTTTTTGTTTAATTTGACAGCATGTTACATCTTATTAGTGTGCTGTAAAACAAAGTGTGACTCAATATTGCTATAGTGAAAGTGTCTTTTTCTAAACAAACCGATTTGACTTCTGTTTCTCACACAGTTTAAGGCCACTTCTGCTCATTCTCTCAAACACAGCCGGAGCTGCATCATGTACATAAACACACTCTGTATTTCAATGTTTAAATTAAGCAGTGTCCTCCGTTTAAGCTGTCATTATCCACTTGTTTAGACGTTTTGTTGTGTGTGTAGGACATTTATCATTATACTGTATGGCATGCATGAATGCCTTCCATACTAATCACTTCATTTAAGTCATTATTTAAGTTTCACAGACTCTCCATCTCAGCCTCACTCATCCAGAGTATAATTGCCGTCGGAGAAAACAAAACACTTGACTTCGTGTCCTCTCCAGTGGAAAAAAAAATTGTAACTCCTCATTTGTGTGCAGCCTGTCTCTTTTCCAAACCTCCAGCAGGAAAAAAAATAAAAAAGTAGTGTTGTTCTAGTAAACAAACCGGCTCTGTCTTCCATTTTTTCTTTCTCCCTCTAACCTCTTACCATGACTTTTTTCTTTCTCTTCTCTCTCTGTCTCCCTCGCCCCCACCCCCCTCCAGTTTTGCTGCTTCCAGCTGCATTAAAGTAAATAGGTAATTAATCTGTGCCTCAGGGGCTAACAGCAGCACATACCAGCCCTGCGGCTTGCCCACAGGCTCAGAGGCAAGACAGAAGCAAAGTGTGGGTTGTTACTCATCAAACACTTTGCAAATCCACCTGAACATCCACCCATCTACTCCATCAAAATGATGCTGAATAACATCTCGATTTGCGCGGTCTTTGACACAACTTGGTTGGGACTCGCTCACAGTTTTGTTTTGTTTTTTTGTGAAAAATAGATGCGTTTGATTATCTAAATATTTCTTTCCTCTCCTCGGTTATAGCATGTGAAGGCAGAAGCGAAGAAACACTTGTGGCGGCGGCAGCTCGCTCAGTCACCTGCAGCGATGGAGGCCAGACGAACGTAGTCCGAGCCCCTCTCCTCCGGTTCGTACGGGTAGCTCTCCACCAGGCTGAGTCCTGCCAACACAGAGGAGAGAGGTTACCTTCTGTTGTCATGACAACCCAAAACACTGACATAAACACTCACTATATAACATCAAAGTTACATACAAAGTCTCAGTGCATTGTGTAGCAGACCAGAGACCAACAAGAACTATTTAAATTAGCTTCACCAAAAATCTGGTAGTATCAGTAGTTGTTATAGTCTGCGCCAGCTGCTGGCATAAACACTCTGTGTGGTTGTTTTCTAAAACCAAGCTATGGGACAGTTCATCCCAAAATCAAAAACACATTTCCTCTAATTCACCAGTTTATCCATCTATACTGTTTTGATGTCAGTTGCACAGTTTTAGAGAATAGCAGCCGTAGAGATGTCTGCCTTCACGCCAGTATAATGGGACTAAATGGCACTAGTCCTGTGGTGCTCAAAGTGACAAAAAAAACAACAACATTTTAAAAACTCAGCAACAATATCTCTTTCCAGAAGTTATGATCTGGTTGCTCAAAATAATCCACAGACCTTGTTGTGAGCAGTTTCATGTAGGAACTACTTTCTTTCTGCAGTAGATCTGTGGATTACCTTGAGCAACCACATCATGATTTTTTTGATTTGAATGTTTCAAATGTATTTTTTTTGGCACATGCCAAGCACCATTTAGTCCTATTATACTGGAGATAAGGCAGACAGCTCTATGGCCAATATCTCCAAAACTTTGCAGCTCACACCAAAAAATATCTAGATGGATAAATAGCACTACAGGACAGGGGAAAAAATATTTATTTTTGATTTTGGGGTGACCTTTAAGTGTGATGCAGACGTGCAGCAGAGACTGAGAGAGAAAGGTTTCATGTGACAGGAAGTGTGCAAATATGTAGTACTATTGTTGACATGATACAAATCTTCTTTAATCACTTGGTCTGTGGTTTACACTGCAGACTGCAGACATTTGGCTTTTATGCACTAAAAGTTACCAACACCAAAGACCAAGTGACATGAAATGATGAAATTTGAGGCCTGCTCCTCACACTTTGCACGGTGTTAAGTTTACTTGCTTGCTTTAAGAACTCAGTGTGTAGCCATGGTAACGCAGGTTAGCTAGCAAGCAAATAGCAAGAAATCCAGCATGTTCTAATGAAAAATACATACACTGCCTGGACGGCTATCCAGGTTAAAAATATTCTGGCTACATTCAATTTATTTAATAATTCAAAATCAAAACATGACTTAATGTTGCAAGAAAACAGTGGTAGGTACAGTAACATAGCGAACAAGCAAGATGTGTGTGATTGTGATTTGGTCACTGTGCTTTGGAAGTTTTTGAGCCACAAACAAAATCTTTTTTAGCCAAAAAAATGCTAGGGCCGGCCCTGACGTTAACTGTGGTGTCCCGCAAGGGTCCATTCTTGGCCCTCTGTTGTTTTCAATAGACATGCTTCTTCTTAGCCAGGTCATCCAGAATCATGGTGTTTTCCCATCACTGTGAAGCAGATGATACATGTTCATCTCCAATCCAGTAACTACAGCAGTTTCAATCATTTCCTGGCCTGTGTCAGAGATATAAAATGTTGGATGTCCAAAATCTTTTTAAAATGGAATGATTATAAATCTGAGGTCACAGTCTTTGGTCAAATCCCACCAGCTTGCTTCACAGTAACTTGGGACACTGAATTTTATTCAGGATTTTACTCAGTTATATATTACTGATCACTTTTAAAGCTTTCGATGGGCATGCTCCAATTAAATAAATGACTCCGTCTGTGCTGGAGTGTTCTATGAGATCGACGTGACCGGGGCCTTTACTATAGAACACTTACACTTACTTACTATAGAACACTGCCTATTGAAATCAGACAGGCTACGTCATTAGCATCCTCTCTTAAAGCCTTAAAGACATTTATGAATTCCTAAATATAAGTCACAGGTTTTATCACTCTACTTCTGCCAGTTAACATTTGTTAACTTTATTTTATCCCCCAATGTGTTGTTGTAATCCCTGTGTTGGTTTTATTTGGCTCTTCTTTATCTGCTGCTTTCTTTTTTTGTCTGTGCTGTTTTTATCTGCTTATTCTTTTTCTGTGACGTACTTTGTAAGTCCATATAAATAAAGTTTATTATCGTCATTATTTTCTATTTTTATAATAAATAAATAAATAAATGGAATAATACTACCTACCCATGATCATGAGTGGCAATTTTAATAAGCACAGCTTTATTAATAAAAGGTACACCATGTGAGTACAATATAAACTAAATATTGAAAAATAGCTCCTCTACAAACACAGACACAACAGTATTAATGCAGTACTTCGTATTATACTTTACTGGCACTAATTTCCAAGAAAATCTATCTAGTTAACAAAACCAATTGACATTAATAGAAAAGAAGTCAAGCTCTTCAAGTAAATTAACTACAATTACGAACACAGAAACAAAAGCAGGTCGTATGAGGTTGGGAATCAATTAGTTGCCTTTTAAGTTCTATAAAAGGTCTGGCAATCAGCACTTTTATGTGTTGGTTCTTAAAGCAGCGTGAGGTGACTGAAGAAGCTGTGAAGAGGCCACATAATCTTTGTCCAAACCGCAGCGTGCATGATTCAATCAGAGTGAACGGTCATGAGAATTGTGTTCAAATTTACCAAACACAAACTCCCAACAAAACGCAAAAAAAAACTGCACGCAGAAAGACCCTCTAAGCACAATTTAAAGATTTGTTAGTCAGAAGATGTTCAGGCATCATTTAGATGTCTGCGTACTGGCTGTATTATAATGTGAAGCAGGTCATAACTACCTTATGATATAAAGTTGGAAATGCTGCCGAAACAATGGAAACTTTTAATTTGGTGACTAAATTTAGGCCAGTTTTAACCCTAAATGTGTTTTGGACTGAAAATAACCAAATCAATATTTACTGTGGAAGAACAGCTGATTAAAAATCTAAAAATCACCAGCTATAAACTCTCTCTATATGTGACCTGCTGTAAACACAAAGTCTAAAAATATTCCAGGGCCCCACACATCCTGCCAGCACCCTCAGGAAAAACTCATCAACAGCACTTAATACAAAAACCATCCAATTACTGAACAGCTCCCCAATTCTGCATCAGCACTTTACAAAAGCGTTGCACTAAATACTTCTGTATTTTAAAGCACCTTATTCCGTTGTACTGTTATTACCTTACATCCATGGATGTATGCAATGTTTCATGGGGCAGTGGTGGAAATGAGGAGGGAAAATTGCTTATAGCTGTTTTTACACTGTTTGTGTTCATAAAACCAACCACACCCGAACGCTCCACAAACCAGCTAGCCAATGGGAAGCCGTATACTCCTGTCTGTACTACGCCGGCTTACTAGCCACTCTGGCAAGTGGCTGAGCGATAAAATTATCTCAATACGGGGTTGTAGCAATTTTCACTTGATATGGGTCAATCTAACAGCCTCTCACAGAGCAGAAATAACGTGACAACAGCCATGACAGTCAGTCTGCTGTCTCCTCTGCTCTGTCTCCCTCCATGTGAAACAAAAAGTCCAACAAATTGTGTCTCATCCAGTTCGTCCCCTTTTTAAATAATTCATAAAACTGCCCTCAGGAAGACGCAACCATAAACACTTAAAAAGTCTTACCAAATGCAATAACTTTGCTAAACTCGTAAACATGATTCAGACTGGAGCCATGCCCGTTATTGTTGTCTGCACTGTGCATGTTCTGTCATTACTGTGTGTATTGTAATTTAATTTGATGTGTTTTTAAACCAACCTGTGGACAATAAAGATTATTATTATATTATTATTATGTCACGGTATGGGGGAGGGGCAGAGCACAGCGGGGGGAATGACACAGACTCCATAAGTGCAACAGAAGGGAGTCAGCATGATCAAGTTAACAAACACCTGTTCAACTGGTAACAATCTTGATGGTTCTTTTCCTCTCTAGCCTGGAGGACACGATGTCCATGATTTCCAAAAATATTCTGACATGTGGACTCGTCAGAACATTTGCGTCAGTCCATCTCAGATGAGCTCGGGCTCAGAGAGGTCTGCAGCGTTTCAAAGTGTTGTTGATATATGTCTTTCTTTAAGAGTCTTAACTTGAAGACTTGAATGAATCTTTTAATGATATTATGGATTGTAGGTGGTGAAATCCCTAAATTCCTTGTGCGTTGATAAACGTTCTTAAACTATTGGACTATTTGTACAGTATTCAACTGAATATAGGTAAAAAATAATTTGCGAATCATTGCTTTCTGTTTTTATTTACATCTTACACAGCATCCAAGCTATTTTGGAATCGGGGCTGTAATTTTGCCGCCCTGTTATGTAGTCTACCCTGTGTACGTTTATTGTACCTCATGAATGTTTGCTGCACGCTCACTCCAGCCTTGAACAATGATTGTTGATGTATAAACTCCGGCAGCTGAGCTTTACTGTTTGTTTTATGAGTTAATTATCTGCATGTCATGTCTTGACACATTTGCACTTGACGTGCAGGATGTTCACAATGTTGTCAACCTTGTTCTACCGTTGCACTCGTTTTCAGTTGTTTTGAAAATGGAAATATATGCTAAATGTCTAAATTTGAATGTAAATGCACCACAGATAATGATGGGGGGATGACAATGGGAATGCAAAGCGTTTGAAATAAGCACAACAGTGATAAAAAACAATGAGTGTGGGTGGAACAAAAGGAATCAGAGCCTCAGTTTTAACTATTTTTGACACAATAATCACTCTTTTCATTTCAGCCTGGAATTTACCGTTGAGCTGTCTGGGGGCGGAAGACTAATTCATGTGTAATGGGCGGCACACACTCGATAATCCCAATAATATATTGTACCTGCTCCCGCCCACCTCTGGGGAGCACAACCATCAGATTGTGAGCGTTAAAGCCAGTCTTACCGTGCAGCACAGACTGATGCAGACTCCAGTAGATGCTCAGGCAGTTCTTCTCCTTCTTCATGCCTCGTTTACATTGGCAGCCGTGCAGAGGAGTGGACAGCAGCGCCGTCATGGCGTTCTCACACTGGTTTCGCGCCCCGGGCCCCAGTTTCACGCTGCCATCCCCTGCCACACACTGCCTGAGGGTGCGCAGTCGCGGGCTGCAGGTGTCGTCGCTGGAGCAGGTGTCTCCGGCACGCAGGCAGTCCCTCCCGCCCGCAGAGAGAGCCATACGTGGGACTCCTGCAAGAGAAGAAGACAGAGGCAGAGGACAGATTAGTGTCATGTTGTGGTCCCCCGCGATTAGCTCTGGGCAGCAGACTGCTCTATGGATCGGTGTTCTGTACACTTGCCCAGTGAAGCATTCAGAGGCTGTTTTGGATGTTTAAATAACACCACATGTTGAGTATTAATCCAACTAAACACCAAATAAAATCTTTCAGACTGCAAGTTAGAGAAAAAGAAAAACTCAAAGACACAAAGGAAACTATTGAAAAGCATAAAAATGTGACTTTTTTCCATTTATTTAACCACGATCAGCCATATTTGATACAGACTAATGAAAGCTTGTAGAAACAGCTAAGCTATCCTGCTAAGCATGACTTCATCGTACCTTTCACTTCATAATTGGGGTTCCAGTGATTTCCAAAATTATACCGGTCCGCCCAAGGGGGCACTAACTCATTCAAAAGACCTGTGAGTTCTCTGAAGAAAGAGTAATGGGAAGCCACAGATATTTGGTTAAAATATTATGAATAGCAAGTTAAACAGGACCGATGGCTTGTAATTATCCCCGTTGCTGCTGTAACACTGCACATCTCCCTGCTGTGGGACTAATAAAGCATTATCTTATCTTATCTATCTTATCTTAATTGTTAAAGAAATCTAAATGGCTAAAATGACACATAACTTGAGACTAATTTATATGAAGAAGCACAACTGGAAGAAAAATGAGGGGAATGAACGTTAGACAAGACTCAAAACCACAATGGCGACTTCAGAACAGAGCACAAGTAAATCCATCAGCAGGGCTACATGAATTATGCAAAAAATGAATTATGCCCGTCATTTTCCAACAGTTTCTTTTGTCCCTGTTAATATTATTTAAATAGACTGCATTTTATATTGTGCTTTTCTGGTCTATTGTCCACTGAAAGCGCTTTACAGCTACATATCACATGTACCCACTTAGGGGTTCAGTATCTTGTCCAAGGACGCTTGAACATGCAGACTGGGGGAGCCCGGGTTCAAACGCCAATCTTCCGATCAGTGGACGACCTGCTCTACTTCCTAAAAATTATTTAAGTAAAAAAGAAATTCCCAAAAGACAGTGATGCAGTGATTTAAGTTTGGGAAGTTGAATTGATATGGAAAAAAAGCTAAAAAGTAGGAGTGAAATGTATTAATACAACATTAAGATTAAGGTTTAAATTATAACATACATTACATTTTTGTAATTTTTGTAAACAAAGTTGATTCCCGGCAGTGTAAAATAGCAATTTAATGTTGCATTTCCAGCTGCAAGACTTGAGAGACTCTTGTGAGAGACACAAGATCAAGGGTTGATATGGGCCACATATTAGAACAAAACAGGATTTTTCAATTACACAGTCAGTAGGTTGCATCCAGTACTTTATAAACACATTTATCTTGGGCCATGAGTTTGTCCACGAGTTTTGCCCAGGTATAATGTGACAAAAGAGCAACTTCTATTCCAAAAAATATTCCTTATTTCTTTGCCGATATGAATGGTTTGGAAGGCAGCCTCAGAATAAATGAAAATGGTCTGCTATTGATTTGCCACACTGCCTCCAACATTCATCCCGTACCTGAAAATTTCAATTTCGGAGTCACAAAATATCGTGCTATCTTCTTCCAGCAGAATTCTCACCAGGATCTTGTGATGGTAGATCTATTCTGACTTTTCAACATTTGAAAAAAGAATGGTTAAGATTGATGCAGCAGCAGAAGCTGAGATATTGTGACTTTTTGTTTAGTAATATGGGTCAAGCTCCAAAAACTCAGGATCCTAAACTTCAGATAAGGTCTTTAAGGTAAAGCCAGTAGGATTTGTCTGAGCTGCTCTTAAACGCATCAGGACATTTTGGGCTGGTGAAGCGGTGATTCTTTGCAGATACAGACACCACCACGCTCTTCTAATGGGTCATGAGTGATGATTGAAAGGAATCTGTACATCGTTTCCTTTAGGAAAATGCTGCAGACTCAGATTATACCTTTAATTTGGTAAATGCCCATGAGAAAACACAGATGACATCACTATGACCTGATCAGGGTTATTTTTTATCAGACTTGACGAAGCCCTTCCAGAGCTACAAAAGGCACAACTGTTTTCACAGTATCACTGCCCACTGCAGGTAAACTGATTTGTAAAATGTAAAAAAAAAAAAAATCCCTGGACTGCTCCTTTAATCACATCAAAACAAGTGACTGTGAGATTCTACGATCCCTGAATCATTAAAATAGAGTAAACAGAATTGAATTTAATAAGTGGATCACAGTTTTACAGCCCTTGTCAGTGATGATCAGACTTGGTCAGTGGTGCCTCTCACTACTGTACTCCAGCATTTTAAAATGATATTCATAAATCCAAGGGGGGGGGGGCTACATTATTCATGAATTCATACAGTTGTCACATAGAATACTTCTGACAGCGCTGAGTGGATTTTGATGAAACCTGGGGGTTAGATGCATCCCACCAATACATCCTGACAAGTTCAGAATTACACTGGAGTATTTAAGCTGCAGTCAAAACAAAGTGTCACATTTGTTACGGACCGGCTGCATCATTTGTGGGGCTGCAACGTGTTTACTGTTGTCTTGTTTCATGTGGCACTAATAACATGCAGGCTTTACTCCCCTTAAGGACACAAAATGCTTATTTATTCCCAGCTGTCAAACAGGCTCTTTGGCTCACTTTAAAAAAAAAAAAAATATGTAGTGTTTTTTAATCCATACATGTGAACAATTTTGCATGAAAACTACAAATTAACAAATGCCTACAGCCATATAGTGGCTTTGTGAGGCTGTATATAGGCACAGCACTAGTTTGAGCTAAATGCTAACATCAGCATGTTAGTGTGCCCACCATGCTAACATGCTGATGTTTAGAAGGCATGTTTACAATGTTCACGATCTTATTTTAGTCTCTTAACATGATAACATTTGCTAATCCATCCATCCATCCATCCATCCCTCCATCCATCGTAGTGGAAGCAGACTAAGACAGGTATATTCCAGTTGTCCCTCCCTCCAGTAATACTTTCCAGCTCCGCCTGGGGGATCCCAAGGCGTTCCCCAGGCTAGATGAAATATGTTATCCCTCCAGCGAGTTCTGGGTCTACCCTGGGGTCTATTTGCCGAAGGACTTGCCCGGAAAACCTCCACAGGGAGACTTCCAGGCAGCATCCCAGTCAGATGTCTGAACCACCTCAGCTGGGCCTTTTGACATGAAGGAGCATCAGCTCTACTTTAAGCTCCTCACCCTATCTCTAACGCTGAACGTAGCCACCCTTGGGAGGAAACTAATTTCGGCTAGTTGTATCTGCGACCTCATTCTTTTGGTCACTGGACAATAGGTGACAGCTAGAGTGTAGATCAACTAGTAAATTGAAAGTTTTGCCTTCTGGCTTAGCGCCCTTTTCACTACAACAGTCCAGTACAACGCCCACATTACTGCTGATACAGCACTAATCTGCCACCACGCTCTGTTTTACTGTCACTCATGAACAAGGCCCTGAGATACTTAAAGTCCTTCGCTTGAGGCAGCAACTTACTCCCTTCCCAGAGGGGGCAATCCACCATTTTCTGGCAGACATTATGGTGCTAGAGAATCGCCATACTTACTACAATTTACCCAGGATTTCTGAACCAAATTTCACGACAATCCATCCAGAAGTTGTTAAAATATGACAATCTGGACAAAAGTGGTGCTGTAGATCGACTGACTGACATGAGACAAAGCTGGGTCCATCAGTACAAACTCATACTGTGCAGCCAAAGTCTGTTCAAACCCGCAGAACTTTATTTTCTACTCTAGTAGAAATCCCAGAGTTTCCAAATGCCAGATATGTCAAGCTGAATTTTAGTGAAATGTGTGTAAAATGATGCACATCTAGAGAGACACCTTGAATATTTCCATGTGAGGGAATGGTGCAGCCATAAAAATATGGACTCTCGGGTTTGAATATTTCACCAAGTGAAATCATCTCATACCTTCGATAAAGAGCTGGAACAAGCTGAGACAGAATATATATGAAATACTGTCAGACAGAGTAGAATACATAAGGGAAAATAGGGGAGGAAATGTATGTTAGACATACAGGGCTGCTAGGAGGGTCTCGCACATTAAAACAAAGACGTGGTTTGATGACATCTGAAGTAGCGTGGGAACATGAGAGCTGTTTTCTTCATTGTTGAACAATCACCATCGCAGATAAAAAAATCCAGCTGACATGACTTATTATGTTCACGGCCATGGTTGGTGGGGACAATAAACATGTAAATAATAAACAATAAACACAGAGAGATGCTGTGCTGCTGCCAGAGGAGTGCTGACTAAGATTACAGAATGCGTGGGGATAAATTACAAAATAATAGAATTGTGTGGATTACTCATTTACCCCATGATGGTCTGACTAACTTACAAGATTTGCTGCTAGTCACTTAATTCATACATTAAATATTCTGGCAGTAAAAAGACACTCGTGGCTATTGCTTAGCTAGTGGACCAAACCAACGTGAGGCATAATGAAGGGGAGACTTAATCATTCAAAACTAGAAAACTCACTGTTTTGCGTCTATAATTAGGTGTTATGGCATAATATTAAAAACAGCTAAATTGATTAAATACTCACAGACAGTAACAGTGGTTATATTTTAATTCTTTAAATCAAAATTATTGAGAGAGACGATCCACCAGTCACTTTACAGTATGTTTAGTCACATTTGCTGAGTTTGCTCCTCACTTTCTGATGTATCCAGTGTTTTCACAGATGTTCTAGTACCTAGTGGCTGACAAGGAAATGCACTGTTACTTTGACTAAATTACGGATTTTTGGGGTTTGACCATTGTTGGAAACGTGGGACAATTTAAGTGTACACCACTCCAAAAAATATATAACATAGGTGTAGAGCTTTTAGACATTTTAATGAAGAAATGTTACATATTACAGCTTCAAGGTGTTATTTAAATATCCTTTTTAACAGTACAGCTGTATTTAGGGTACCATCATTTACTGCTCTCCTTAGAAAGCATTTAAAACCATCTATAATTACAGTGATTAGTTTTAAACAAGTGAGAAAAATTGGTTATCCACTGCTTGACAGACTCCAAGAAATCATGTCCAAAAGCATTTCTGTGTCACTGCCGACTTGGTGAGACTTTGTGCGCAGCGAGTTGGTTCAGTAATTAAATCTTAATCAAATTTGATTCGATCACGGCTCAATCAAGTGATAAGGAGCGAAAGCAGCATCCCAATAAAGGCAAGACGCCCGCTAATTTTCCACTGGCAGGCTGACGGGACTGTCACAATTCTACGTTTTCCTTTGGCTCAGACTGCGACTCAGAGCACCTCTCCCTACGTGACTCCAGACGTGATCAGATGAAACAGAAAAGGATGCAACATATCATAGAGCCTCAGCTGAAGCCTGCTGCAGCTGTGGAGAGAAGGGGGTTAACTGCCATGTGCCCAGCAGGAGACTTCTCAACCTTTCCGAGGAGTCAGCCCATCTAGCGGTAAGCTGTCAATAAAAGTCTAGACAGACAGTGAGGCAGGAAGCTTGTTGCTATGGGTTTGGGATGTTTGTGGAGCCTATTGAGAGAAAGCATCTGCCACTCAAGTGAAGAGCTCATCTTTGCTGAGGTCTTGACAGGCGGCACTTAGTGTGCCACAAAAAATATCCCCCTCGACAAGTCATTTATTCCACCGTAGCGTCTTAAAATCTGATTCCGTTTATGTAAAGCAAAGGGAAGGAGAAAATTTTTTTTGCAGGGGTGAGATAATGTCATTCGTTTTTGATGCAAATCAGCTCCACTTGAGAGTTTTCTTGGATCAAGTGATGGTACCTTGAAAAAAGCGGAGGAATCAGCCTTATGTCAAGGTACTTCACTCGCTTTGAGAAAACTCTTAAAATGCACATTTGCATTGGAAATGCATGATATTATGTCACCCCTGTGGTAGTTCTCTGCACTCGATTTAAGAGAAACAATATTTAAACATATTGCTTTTGCTCCTCTTATGCAAGTTTGTGGAACAGTAGGTGGGAGCAGAGATGTGGGTGGTGTGTGTGGGTGTTCTGATATGGAAGGTGGAGCACAGAAGAACCTTAAAGCCAGGTTTGGCTTCCCTAGGCTTCAAGGCAAAAGAAAAAGGAAAAAGAAGAAGAAAAAAAAAACACCCTGGTGAGCAGCAACAGTGCAAATCTTATTAAATTGCAACTAATCCAGTGTGGAGAGAGGTTTGATATTTGTCGGAGAAATTAAGCAGCACTCCAGATTGCGAGAGATAGCTGTTTGCCTGGAAACAGAGCCGCAGCACACCGGCAGTTCAAAGAGAGACAGTCAAAACCAATTAGGAGAAATCAGTTGCCTTGTCATTCAAATTCGTTCCATCCTATATGCCTCCCCGTTTATCCCACTGAGGTAAATAATCTGTTTGAGCTCTCCCTCTCGTCGCTTTTTTTGTTTCTTCTCCTCTTTGTTTCTCTCTGATTTCCTCTCCGCTCGCGTCATCCTTTCCACTTATCTCTCCTCTTCCTTTCCTCGTCCCTCGCTCGCACGCAAACACACCTGCGACGGTTCAGTCTCAAACGTTTTTTTTTTAAGGAAACGACCAGACCTGAATTCATTTTTTGTTCCCGTGATCTCTGGCTTCATTCTCGCAGCTGGAAACAAGGCGAATTTGGGATGTTTTTGTCAAACAAAGCAGGAGATTGTACAAATAAGGATTGACTGAAATATTGTTGACAGTGTTGTGGGACATGAATTGAACGTATTTGAATCCTGCAAGCCCCCCTGTGACCCCAAAAATACACCCCAAAAGTGCTTCTAGTGAAGATAAAATAATAAAATGGCCTCTAGGGTGCTGTTTCAACAGACAAAAACATGAGTGCTCTTCTAGAGGGGAAAATGTAATAAAGTGGCCTCTAGGGTGCTCCTCCAGTGAACAAAACATGACAAAGTGCCCTACTAGTGAAAAACAGGTGATAAAGTGCCCTCTAGGGTGCCTTCTAGTGGAGGAAATGTGATAGTGACCTCTAGACTGCCCTTCTGGTGGAGAAAACATGATAAATGACCTTTAGGGTGTCCTTCTAATGGCAAAAACTAGAGTGCCTTTTCTAGTGGGGATAATGTGATAGTGACCTCTAGAGTGTGCTTCTAGTTGAGAAAATTTGATAAAGTGGCCTTCATTGATGTCCTTCTGGCAGACAAAACATGACAAAGTGAATGAATGTCATTCTGGTAGACATGACATGGTAGACATGACAAAATGCCCTCTAGGGCGCCCCTCCAGTGGAGAAAATGTGATGAAGTGCACTTCAGGGTGCCCTTCTAGTAGACAAAATGTGATTGCGCCCTCCAGAGTGCCCGTCTTGTGGAGAAAATGTGATAAAGTACCTTCTCGGATGCCCTTTTAGTGGGGAAAATGTAATAAAGTGACCTCTAGAGTGCCCTCCTAGTTGAATAAATATGTTAAAGTGCCTTCTAGGGTGGTCTTCTAGTGGAGAAAGCGTGATGAAGTGCTCTCTATGAATGTCCTTCTGGCAGAGACAACATGATAAAGCGCCCTCTAGGGTGCCCTTGCAGTGGACAAAACTTGATTGAGTACTTCATGACTTTCGCTGTGCTGGTGCCCCACCACATACAGCCGATACCCTTTTTTATTTTTTCGCCCCTGCCCCTCAGACAGCCTGAGTCCACCACTGCTGAAAACATAAACATGCTGGTTTACAGTTGCAACTACTAAAATTTAACTTAGTAAGACAACAAGAAGGTGAGATTAAGAAGAAAACCTCACAACAAACACTAAATAACCAGCTCTTTTGCCCTCTTCTCTCTGTCACCACTCCACTCTCCACTCAAAGGAAACAGGCGAAGGGATGGCGAGAGAACTCCAGCTCCCCTCACCTCATCGGGCGGCTCCTCACGTCTCTCTGCCTCCCACCTAAACCCCAGGCTTCTCTACAGCCACCGGGCATCAGTCACTGCCATCAGCCGCTAGCTATCAGCCTAACGGGAGAAAGCTTCCTCTAAAATCTCCAGCAGCTGCTCCACAGAAAGCACTGCAGTCACATCGAGGAAGTTCAGTAAGATTTAATTCCCGATATGTGAACGATGATGATAAAACGGGGACGAGGACGGAGATAGTGATGACAATGATAAAATGACTTATATGTTTGCATACAGTAAGCTTGACTCAGCTGTTTCTGTGAGTCAACATCCCAGAAAACAACAATACTAACAACTTTACAGCACCTTCATGTTTGAAGCTGGGCTCCATGGGATCCATTATAATTTAATTGTTGGATTATAAACCCCTTGTGTTCCTAATTTCTACAACTTCTAGCTTTTTTTTTTTCAACAGAAAAGGTTTGTATTTCCTTTTGTTCTACAGTTTTGAGTTTTTTTCTTCTTAGAAAGCTTTGGCTGGATTGGCAACTTCTAATTACTAACAGTTTATTTAAAGGACTGTCTAATAAGACTGACATGACACTGTCATAACCATGACACCTGTCATGATCATGAAGGGGTCTTTATGAAGGTTTCTGACTGTTTCCGCTGTCATTTGGTCAATTATTTAATTTATAATGCAAAGTTTTGCATTAACAATCGCAACTTTTTATGCCAACTTGACATTAATCAACCTTATACACTAATCACGTATTTGTTATGACAGCTTGGCATCACTAAACTTAAAGAAACTGTTTCGCTTTATGTTTAAATATGAAATTAAACTGTCACATGTGGTTTGTTTTAACACTGGCTGCCATGAGCCCATTTTAAGAGTGAATATTTTCCTTCACCTGAACTACAGTAAAACTTTTTCAACTTAAATATTAAATATTTCATTAAGTGTTTTACACAGTCAGATGCTTTTGTAACATTGTCATGAATAATTCCCTTGACCTCAATTAAAGTGGTATATTTTGGATGTTATTAAATGTTAAAAGGGCAGTTTGACAACAGTACCGAGGTGGTTTATAGAGTTACCTGATGGACAGATGGCTTGTTTATTTGTTGCTAAAGTAGGCTAACAACTGTCTGCTGTTAACTGTAGCTGGTGTTAGCTACAACCCCAATTTTAAAAAAGTTGGGATGTTGTGTAAATTTTAAATAAAAACGGAATGAAATCAAATTCAGAATGAGTGTACATTTTGAAATTTTTTTTTTTTTTTTTTTTAAATAATTGTACAGTGTTCAATTGAATATAGGTCAAAAAGTATTTGCAAATCAGAGCATTCTGTTTTTATTTACTTTTTACTGTGTCCAACCTTGTGGGAGTTTGGGTTGTAGTTAGCTTGGTTAGCAGTACGGCTAGCCAGATGACTCGTTTCCAGGGCAAGAACACCACCTTGGTACTGTATTCCCTGTCAAACTGGCAATCGTTGGTCTCAGAGGCTCTGTTTGGTCCCGGTCTCACTGCGTTTGCTGGGATCTCCCAGTACATTTATTGTTAGCTGATTAAAATATTGTTTGGGAAAACAAATTTGCAGTTTTGCAGATAATTTCACGATCAACATTTTGTGATTAAAAACATTTCTTTGCTGTATTAATTTCAACAGACGGGGCGGTGCCATGAAAAAAAAAAATCAATAGCTTGACTGATGCTGAAAATGATGATTTGCTCCCCTGCCAGGCCTGAGATTTCATCATTTTAGGGGCAAAGGGCACTTGGTCTTTGGTGTTTTGAGGCCATCAAATAAAACAATGATATTAACTTATTGGTTATGGATTATTTTATTTGGAATGAATGAATGAAACTATTTGAAATAGGCCTCAATACATTTTCAAAAATGTCCATTTCACAAAATAATTCATTATTATTATGTACAACTTACCAATATCTAACAAACTCAAATCACAGATTTTCTCATTCGCTAATTTAACTGTAGTCATAAACGGCCCAGTGGTTTTCCAGCGGTTCATAACAGGCTCGAAATCAAAACCACTACTGGTTATTTGAACAGTGTTTCAATTGATGTTTCCCAGTCAGAATCTCAACAAAGGCATCGAGGTCACTGTGGCCTTAAGACGTGTACATTGTGATTCTTTGAGGGGCATAAGGCCAAACAAATTAAGGGCTACGACAGCCATGGCCCTCACGGCCTCCATGACTTTCCTCCCCTGGCTCCAACCCCCGTGGTTGTGAGCTTGTGAAGTGGATTGAGACATCATTCTGTAAACTTGACATGAAACGTATAAGAGGCAGTGGAGCAACTCGCTTTACAAATATTTTAAAGGGACTGCTCCCAAGATGACCAAAGAAAATGCAGCATTCAGCAAAAGTCTTTCAGTTCAGTCTTAAAGTTGATGTCTATGCAGCAGCTCTTAAACTTTTAGCTCCGAGTTGCAGCTCAGCACCGACCGAACGAAGCGAGATCTAAGCTCACAAGCGAGGAGTGTTTGCTTTCTCAGTTTTGTGCTGAGTCACTGTGCATGTTCCCGTTTGTAGCTCATTTTCATATCTGTGATTGCTTGTATAGATCTCGCACGAAAGCCATCTTTCTCTTCATCAGCTGCTGCACGGATGAGTGACTTGCTATAGTCTGTATGATGAATCCTATTACAGATAACAGGCCCTCGGATTGTTTGGTAAATCTTTGACAGTGCTACCAGGGGACCGTGCTTTTGTTACTCTATATTGTAGTTCCTTATTAGCTAACTGCGCCTCCCCATACACTTCTTAACCAAGATGACTCACTGAGTCTGCCGGGGCTTCTTCTGCTATGTTGTCTCTTCTTTCACAGCTACTAATAATGCCCTCTCTCCTCCCCGGCAGCGGTGCCAAAACAAAAGAGCAATATTCCTCCTATAAACGTACGCACATAAACACACAAGTCGATGTGAAAGAACAAACATGTTTGTGTGAATCCATTTGCACAATAGTGAAGAAACTATTTTAGACACTTTTCCATAAATTTAGTTTGCAGCAGGATTTATTTGGGCAATAAATTGGTCCTCAAAATACGCTGTGATAGGGTCCTTTTGCTCTGTATCATTGATTCAGCAAAAAAAAAAAAAACATGATGAAATTTAGAGGAGAACCAGGAGACCACTCTGGCCGTGATGCAGAATACTAATCTCCTTCCCCGGATTCCTCAGTGACTAATCCATCCCGAAGAAAGTCAATATCATTCCGCAGCTGTTCCCGAATAACCACGCCACTGCAATTTGGGCATTTTTCTTTGTCTTCTTAGAGCTGAAAGTGTGTGTGGGACCTGAAAGCTTGATGAAAAACTATTTTTTAAAATTTCAAAAAGCCATTTTTTTTTTTTGCCAGCGAGAAAATCATTTTTACTCTTTTGAAGTGCAGATCATGATTTTTGTGCCGACACATTTATGTTGTGCAAGATAATAATAAATTGATTTTTGAGACTGAGCAGTGGTGTGAATGATATGATGGGGGAATGAAATGATTATGACACTGAAGTTAGATTACTAGATCAGTATTTCAAAAGAAATCAAAGATAAAGGCTCGAGACTTCAATCAGTGGCTCTAAAAAGTCTAAATTGGATATTATGATAATGAGGAGCTTTTATGTGAATATAAATTAGAGGTACTGCATGAAATTGTCATAATACTTAACAGACAGAATTTGCCTTTTGCTGGACATTCACGAGTATTCTGAGGTAGAAAGCAACCAAATCCATGAACTAATTTGAGATACTGGTATTTTAATTGAGCATTTCCACTTTCAGAAATCTTCTGCTTTTGTTTAACTACATGTTAGAGTGAAATATTGTGCTTTTTATTTATTACACTGCAGGTTTTACAGTTACAGTTCTTGGTGATGATGAGGAGGACTGTGCAATACAGTGAAAGGCTCCAGAGGAAGCAAATAAATGGATGTTGAGTTTAGGCTGTTTTGTCTGGTTCTTTGTTCCTCCAAAACATTCTTCTTCTGGTTGTAGTTAATTTGCAGATTCAGACTGCACTGTAATTGAGATAATTATACATGTTTTCAAGTAAAAGTATCCAAAATTTCAGAGGAACATTTGCAGAAAAAAAACAACAGCCTTGTTTAAGCTCAGTGACAAGATGATTTTTAGACTAAATTGATACAACCTAATGTTCTTTGCTTCTTTTGATACTCTTTGTCCTCCTGTTTTTTCTCTTATATTTCCCTCATTCTATTTTTGTTCCTTTCTTTTTTCAGCCGGTCTGAGAGAATGAAAATACCCACAATAAGACATATGAATCACCAGAACTAGCCTGCACTCTGAGTACTTTACTTTCGATACATTAGTACATCATACTGACAACTTATTTACTCTTTCTTTCAGCGGAGATCTGAAGGCAGGACTTTCACTTGTATATATATATATATATATATATATATATATATATCCAAAGTGTTACAATCATCCACTGCTATCTTTACATAAATAAAGGTTTTACTTCCACTTTCCCTGCTCCTCCTTATGTGAGATGTAGCGACGCCCCAAAACCTCCATCTGAGGACCCTTTCACACATGTATTCTCAACAATGTTCTGAGAATCAGTTCACAACATTGTCCGATTGTGCCATTTCACACACATACAGTAGCACACAACCTGTTGTGCACTGGAAATACAGAAATACAGTGGTAGATGGTTCTAGTCATCAGTTGAGTCAGCTTGATTTTTAGCTGCATCTTTGTATACAAAGAGCAGTGCATTGCAGACTGCAAACTTCACAAATGTCTCAGCCCAACAGACGAGACTATGAAGAAGCAACACACTGTGCAACATCATCAACACACCCACTCGCTCTATTCACACATCAGCTCGCACAAACTTTGTACCAGAGAGCGAGCAGGATAAAGTTTGTTTGCTTGTCCAACTGATTAGGGACACGTGTCAAACTCCAGCCTGGTACCTCAATTTATGTGACCTGCAAGAGCTTGCAAAGAGTTTATTACTATTTTAACTTTATTACTTATACCTCTTTGTAGGGCTGCAAATTTCTTTGTTGATTAATCTGTTGATCTTAATCTCAAATAATCAATTAGTTGTTTGGTCCAGAAGATTTTTCTTTTGGTTCACAGTCCAAAGATATTGAGTTTACTCTCAAAAAAACGAAAATATTAATATTTAAGAAGCTTAAATCAGAGAATTTTGACTTTTTTTCTTTAAAAAAAAAACTACCAAAAAACAATTGATTATCAAAATAGTTGCCGATTTAATAGTTGACAACTAGTTGATAAATTAGAAAAGATTGCAGCTCTCCTACTTTGTTTTTAATTTTTTAAATAAATTGTTTCATAGTTGTATATTGCTTGCCTTTGTTTTTCTTACACCTCTGCTTTCAGAGCTGGTTATTTATTTTTGAAATCAATAATAATAATGATCAAATGCAGAGGCAATTATTTAATATGACAGCAAGTATGCATTTATATTGTTTCACATTCAAAACTGGGCCTCTGAGGGAAACCGTAACGCCGATATAGCTCGAGATGAAATTGAGTTTGGCACCTCTGGATTAAGACGTTTTCTGTCCTCACATACAGCTCCTGCAGGTAATGTCTAGATTAAGTTCAAGGTTGCAGTGTATGCGTGAAAGAGGCTTTTGAAGGTTCTTTACCTCCTCCTCTCCTGGCACTGAGGCAACCAAACAGCTTGTGAAGAAAAAAAAAAATAGAAGTAGCATCTGGCATTGGACTGAATGTGATAAGCTGCTAAACTAGAAGAAGAAAGAGAAGAAAAACGGTCAGTGGTTAAGTTATTTTACTGCCACCTGTCACAGCTTCCTTATGGAGAGCTTCTCTAAACAGAGGGTGATTCTACAAAGGGGTGAAAGTTTAAGGCGGAGGTGAGGAGAACTGAGAGTATGTGGCAAAGTCCAACAATGAATCCACCTTAAAACAGACTGAGGTCCTCAGGGGCCGGCAAAGGACTTCTCTTTCTCTTCAGTTCGGTGTTAAGATGTATGGCTGCACTGTGTGAGTCATTTCTTTCTGCAGAGCAGGAGAAGTCCTCTGGGTACTGGACTTCTGCTCCACACAGGTTGTTCGACCACTTTCTTTTAAAGATTTCTCAGTCCCAGATCCTCCCCATTTCTGTCGTGATGCCCAGATTTTAAGGTCAGGGAGGCAGTTTAGGCTCCTAAAGTCTGACAAGAACAAATTGGGGAACTCTTTTGTCCCCAGTTTTTTTTTTTTTTTTTTTTTTTCAGGATTGATTTGAATTAGCATGAGCTCTTGTACCAGTTAAGTCCAAACACAAGTAGACATGTTCACACAAACTAGCTACAAACACACACACACACACACACAGGATCACAATGTGACAGAAGCTACAATTGTAGTACAAAGATGAAACGGTCTTTGAGTCTGGAAGAACACAATGCTTGATAGTACGAGGATGGAGGCTATTTAATGTGTTTCTGTGTGATGTTTTTGTGCGATAAATCTTGTTCGGTCACTGGTCACAAAATGAATTACCATAAAAATGGACAATAATTAGACTGAGAGTATCTGTGAGGCTGTACTTTGTGCTTTAAGTTAAATGACACCATGCTATGTTTACAATCTTAGTTTAGCATGTTAGCATGCTAGAATTTGTTAATTAGCACTAAACAGGGTACAGGGTTCACAGGAATTTCATTCATTTAGCAGGTGGAGAGGTAGAGGAAAATACAATTAATTAATGAAGAAATACACAAACGTCTGCCCCAGATTTCATTACAATACATCTAATAGTTGTGACATTTTCTCTCAAAATCACAAATGTCAATAATCACGTTTCCATCAGCATATTTTAATCAGGGCTGGCACCATGTGGTCGGTTGGTCATGATGCTCCTGTCTGACCAAATTCTCATTGGTCGGACAGTTGCTGGTGTGACTTTACTAAAGAGAGGAGCTTCTTAATCCATTATTGTCGGGGGTGGAGGGACGTATGCAGACTGTTTGCTGAACATTTACTGGCTCCAGACTAACTGACACCATGTCAAAGTACAAGCACAAATTGTTATATTGGCTTCCAGCCTCAGCCGTGTGAAAAATTTGCTAAGATTTGCTAAGTTGTTGTCTTTAGACATCATATACACAGAAATATGGTGAACAAAGGTAAATATTCAGCTGATACCTTTTTACTAATTCACATATTGCACATCATGTTTTTGCTCATATGTAATTTGTAATATAGTAGAGTGATCTAGATTAGTTAGAAAATATATTTAGTTGCATTATAGTCAATAACAAGTCAGATAAATCAATATATTAGTGGTTTTAGGGAAAGTACTACGAATCTGAGACAAAGGTACTTTGTAATATAAAGCTTGAAACTGTTTCAAAAACTCTCGGAGAGGAAGAATCTTCACTGGGATGCCAACCATCACCCAGACATAACAATAAGTACAATCCAACATCGACATTTCAGCTTAAAAGTTCATGAACACACCAAAGTTGGAAGAACAGCTTCCAAACTCGTGAAAAAGGATCATGCCAGGAGCAAGTGAATGCACCACTGGAGTTGATATAGTGAGAGACCAGTCCTTTACAGTAACCTTTACCTTTACAGTGATGGTATCTAGTATTTTAAATATTTCCCAGGAGAAGAGAGGAGAAACTGTACAGCATCATATGACTATACTGTACTGAGGAATTAATAAAGGCTCATTCACCTTAGCGATATCCACCTGGCCTTGAACAAGTCGTCTGACCGAAAGCGTGGCCACAGAGCCCCATTAGAGGGCATCGCTGACAGCATACTGAACCACATCCACCCTGCCAGCTGCACCCAAGCTGCACCGTGCCAAGAGGCAAGAGGAGGGTGTCGTACAAGATGACAATGATCCTGACCACAGAACAACTGGTTGTCAACAAGACATCCTATTATCCCCTGCTCTCATTATGTTATCCCCGTCTTTAGTTGTATTAATGTGCTGCCCAAGTGCACAAAGCGGAACAGGTGTTTACATCGCTTATTTGTCAATGTTGAGATGGAACGGGACAAAAAAAAAGGGGGTCTAATAACTGTTGTAGACCACAGTGTTGGTAGAAAAATATACTTGAAATGTCACCGGCTTGTGAGTAAAAACCCTCCGTTGAGAGGAGAGAGAGAAAGAGGAGAGGATTTTTTTCTTTTATCTGATATTTTTTTGTTGTGCAAGAAAATCCAGGGACTTAATAAAGGAGTCCAATGTCAGTCCAGATGTAATTGCTGCCAATTTTCTCAGTTAGAGAACAATCTAGGGAAACAAGGCTATTTGTTACATCCATTGTCTGGGTGCTGTCATTCTGACCTTTAAAATCCTTACTCCGGTCTGAGCACAGTGGATCTGACACTTGCGGTCTTTATTGTTGATTGTCTGTAATGTCTGGGATGTTGGATCTGAGCCTTATTCCCACCACAAGCCCGTGGATAAGAGCGCCAGCTAAAATGTAAAATACAGAAAACACGACTGGGACTTGAAGGAAACAGAGAGCTGACATTTAATTTTACTTTTTTTGAGTGAACACTGTTCAGAAATAATTATTACTTTTGAGCTTTTTCAGTCTAGAATAGTACAAAAAAGAACTTATGCAATCATCCATCTGTCCAGTCTGAGATGTGACGGCAAACTGAGCAGCACAGACATCCTTTTTCCGGTAACTTGCTCCAGTTTGTGCGATCCCAAAGCGTTCTTGGACCTGCTGCTGGGAGATGTAATCACACCAGTGCGTCCTGGGTCTGCCCAGTGGTCTCCTCCCAGTAGGTCATGACTGTAAAACTGTTAAAGGAACGAGGCCCGGGAGACGTCATTTTCAAGTACCCAAATCACCTCGACTGGCTCCTCTAGAAGTGCTGGAGCGGCTGAGCTCCTCGCTTAGTCACAAAAATAAACGGCAGCCACCTCTCAGACAAATCTCATCTCGATATCATGTAGCCGTGATCCCACTTTTATGGTATCAAAGCTTGTAACAGGAGTGAGTGTCGAAAAATGAGATTGACCAGTAAATTGAGGGCTTTGCTTTCCAGCTTGCATTCTCTCTCCCCGAGCTGGTGCAAAGCCAACATGAGTGCAGTCGGTACCCCAAAACCAATACTCTGTCTCCCAGTCTCCCATTTATCAGTAAACCACACAATACTAAATTAAGATTGCGGTGCAATTAAACCCAATGAAACCAACATCATTTAGAAATATGCAATCAAACTGGTGCCTCTCTTCTGCCTTTATTTCTTGTTGATAGAAATTTTAAAAATGAACACTTGTAGTGTCATTCTAACTTGTAAAATGTCTGCAGAGTTACAAAGCGAGAGTTACACTGCTCCTGAACTGCCTGAAAAGCCTTATCTGAAATCCGGCCTCGTCTCTCGTTACTTGGTTGTGTCATTGTGTAGCACAGCACCACCTCCAGCCAGGTGACCCTCCTCTGGCTAGGTGATGGTCCCCCCCCCCCAACTGACACCTAATTAATCTACACCGCTGTCTGTCTCTTTTCCTCGCTAACACTAACTCTGGTGACACCAAAATGTGGAGGGTATGAGCAAAGCATGCAAAATTTCTCCGTTGCTGGTTTCAAGAACCAAAATAAAAGTCTTCAACGAGGATGATGATGATGTGAAAATCCTGGGGATTCATTTTATTTTTTGATGGAAATGTCCCCAGAAAAAGAGGAAATCTTACATGTGCACACTAATCATTTTAGTACAGACTGTTTTATCATCAGCCGCTGACTACAAGTTCAAGGATGGATTGAAACCAGCTGTCCATGACCCAACCTTTTATATTTGTTGCGTAGCTAATGTGGCTACGACCACAGGCTGTGTCGACGTTCGACTAAGGCTGTAATATTAAGGGAAAGTCAAGAGAAACCGAACATTAAGACTCACTTGAAGCCAACTAGTAACAAATCTTTTATTATGACTTTAGGGACTTTGTTTAGAGAATTGGGACATTGAGTCGGCTATTCTTGGAGGATACCAACCATGACCTGTACTGTTACCACTTATTTAGCTAGATAGCTTCAACGTGTTCAGCTCTGTGTGACTCAATTTAAAAAAATATAAAACATGGGATTACTTTTCGTTCTTTCATTCTTTCCCAACATGGACTAACAAGGCTAACATCCCTCAGAGACTCTGAATGGCTTGGGTAGCAGCTGAATAAGGGATAATATTTGTATTTCTATCCTTAGTTTTACTGATCAAGCAACTTTATGGTGGATTTAACAATACCTTTTCCTCTCCTCTGCACGCTCTTGCACTCCCTCTGTGATAGTTTATTAGCTTGTTGTCAGATCCCATGTTGTTATGCTGAATATCCTTACTGACAGTCAGGGCACAAAATTAGCACCAACCACCAGGACAATGACGGTAAAATATGCAAGCGACTCGTGGATTTGCTTCACTCACCGGCCAAAAAAAAACAACAAACAAACAAAAAACATCCATAATCCTCTGACCATGTGTCTCTCTCAGTCTGTCTCCTAATTAGTAAGGATCAATATCATGAACTTGAGTTTTGTAATATATCACCTCTCCGCCTCTGCTGAGAGCTTCTCTTAATAGGCATTTGTCTTTCACACGTACTTTATGCATTTCTGATGATGAATGACAGGTGACAAATCACCTGGTGACAATGACAGATAATGTCAATCTGTGTACGCTATTCTCAAAAGATGGCGGCTGCCTCAGAATGTTACGTGATTCCCGTTCCCTGTCACAGTGCTAGCTCAGCTGGTGTTAACTTTGTTGTTAAAAGAAAGCCTGATGGTGTGTGTGTGTGTGTGTGTGTGTGTGTGTGTGTTGCTGCTGTTGGAATTATTTACTAATTTACTTGATAGACTTGCCAGGTATGGATAGCTAAAGCTGAAAAAGAAAAGTTCAAGATGCAGTAACTGACCCTTCCTAAGTCCCGTTCCTTTTCTAACTTCAGTCAACTTTCTCGTTTCCTGTGAGCTATGCTGCGTGCCAGGTTCATCTGTGTTGAAAAGAGAGACTCATTTTGAAGATGGTTAAAAGACATTTGTGGGGGACACATATAGTCGCATCTTAAGTAGCTAATGTTAGCAAAATGCTAGCTAACTAGCTCGATAATCTACATCTGTTGCTAGCTAGCTAATTGATGAAGTCTATAGTTAGCTCTTGTGTTTTGCTATGTAAGAAAACTCTAGCTAACTAGCTAAGTAATCAATTGTTAGCAAGTTACATCTGATAGCTAATATGATCAAAAAAGTAGAATAACAAGCTAGCTAATTGACAAAACTCATTAGTTAGCTAGCATTTTGCTAGCATTAGCTAAGTTAAGATGACTAACTTAACATCTAACCCTAACCATTTCCAAACTTTGGTTTTCTTTTCAACATGGACTCTCCTTGCACAGAGCAGGTCTAAGCACAGGAAACAGAGAAGGGGAATTTTTAACAATAACTTTATTCAAACAGATATACAGCAACTGAGTCTACAGTCACAGACACACCACGGGGACCAGAAGTTGCAAAACAAAGGATAAAAATAAATAAATTAATTAATTAATAATAAAAACTTGGAACTTGTAAAACCTACAGAGAATATATGTTTTACTAGCTTTTTGGTTAGTTGTATTGCTAGTCACCTCTAAAAAGTTTGTTTTTTGCTAAAAAAGGGGGAAGGACGAAAGGGTGAAGTTGGCAAAGGATCTGCTCAACTGTTATTGGAGCACAGAGCAAAAAGGGGCGGGACTTAAGAAGGGTCAATTCATTTGCTTAACTTTTATTAGCACCCTTCAGCTAGCTTGCTCAGCCCATAAATCTTTAATGTTAGTGTCCAACCTGGACAGTGAGGCCCAGGAAAATACGGATCAGATTCCTGCTTGAATATGTGCGGTGCTGATGTTTTTGGTTTAGAAGCATTCATGGTGGAAATGTAGCTAGATTCGGTTATGGTGATTTCCCAGCGACAAACACCAAACAGAGTTGTGAGCTGTGGTGCCTGCTCAGGCTTTTCGGGAGGGCAGGAGCTAAAATGGAGCGTTTCAGGCAGAGGGTGAAGAGAGGCGCTGCAGCAGTGAACAGTTTGAGAAAAATATAGTGTTTTTTGAACATTAAAGCATGAAAACGCATTCTAATAGAACCCCCAAATAAAAGTATTTACCTGGAAATGAGCATAATATGGCCAATTTAAATGCAAATACAACTATGGGGACGAATGGCTTGCAGGAAACAACCCCTTCAATATCCTCCACACATACACCATCTCCCTCAGGAAGCCTCGGTGAACATGCTGATAAACTTTTTCAATCCACAAAACACTGAACACCGGAGCAGCAAATTCCAAAGACACTCCAAACAATCTTGTGTCTAGCCTGGCGTTTCAAACCCAGGACAAAAGTACTCCTTAAGTAGAGTGAATCTTCTTGACCTCGCACAAAACTTCCAATCCCCCTTTGTGAAAATGGCTGCTTTAACACACTTATGCCAATTCATGGGTATAGTTCCCAAAATCCATGTGACAATAAAGAGCCACTTCTCAGCCACTGAAGAGCTTTGTGACTATAAAGAGATGATCGCCAACCCTTAAATGCCTCCATTTCTGACCCTTTATCGCGGATGGTGTCAAACGGGTAAGAGTCCTTCTACCTTTCAACAATTCAATCCAATTTTCAGGTCCTGTTCATGTGGAAAAAGCCTGAATTCTCTGCCTCTCCAGTCACACAAAAGATTTTTTTTTTTTGGTAAAAAATCTCTGGCGTCACCTTAAAGTCAACTTCAATAGCGTCTCTGAAATCCAGCAATGCTACACTGACGTTTTCATGTCTGCAATGTATGTTTGCAACGTCTGAGCAAAACCGGGTTTGGGTTTCCTTCTGCAGCTTGACGGCCTCCGTAAACTGACAGGCTTCAAACGCCCTCTGGCCTCAACAGCACTAATGACAGCGGTCTGAAACAAGGTTCGGTTTGACACAATCACCCCAACCCCTGACTGGAAAACAACAACAACAAACAAACAAAATAGATCCTTTGTACAATCAAGGGCGAAGATCTCATTATAGTGCGGGCAGCGGTGAAATTCAGCCTTGGACTTATCTGCTTGGACCTGGGGAGCAGAACCGCTGTCTCTAGTTTGATTGCAGTTTGTGCTTATTACGTGACCCTTTACTTTGAGCCGAGAGAAGTAAAAAAAAACAGGTCAGTTTTAGCTCCACATCCTCTGTTACTTTATGGTGTTTACAAGATTCCCTACTGGAATGCAGGACATCGCAGTTTATGTGAATTAATAGCATTAAAATACCCTCTGCTCCTGGTAGTCTTTCGAGTGGACACACTGTTAAACCAAACCCCATTCTAAAAATGGATGTTTTAAGGTTGGATTATATTTTTTCACAGACAAAACATAAGTTACACCGTCATTTACGCTCTTTTCTGATTCGATTTGATCTACAGGAAGAGTCGGCACACATTTACTCAGTGATACCAAGGCAAACTATGCAGGATTTTCTCAACAAGCCCTGCACTCATAAAAATATAATCCCTCTCAATCATAACCTACGACCCACCAAAAGTGTGCGGCTGCACCTGCATCTGCAGAGACCCCGTCCTCCATCCGTAGCTTCTTATTTTCCCATTATTTTGCCGTGCTTGGAACGATTTATCAACCCAAAAAGGTCAGTATCTGACATCCTGTGAATGAGACTCAACAACCAAATATCCTCCTGGTGCATTTTCAAACAGGAACTGACCAATCCTACTTATTCTACCTTTAACTAACCTATGATGGAGTGTTTGCCACAGTCGTATGCTACACATATTGAGTGGCTCAGCACTACAGAGCTTGTTTGGTGGGGACAACTGAGGACAATAATCATGTCCAAGCTCGAGCTAAGAGCGCAAACTTTCAGAGGGACAGAGACACACAGTGTCCCCACAAGCATAGTAAAAACTATCAGTCGCCTGTCTAGCACACAGTGTGATTGTTGTGACTAGAAGAGAATAATAGATTTGCGAGATTTGTGAATTATTTATTCATCTTTATATTAGGGGTGGGACTTTAACGCGTTAATTATGATTAATTAATTACAAAAAAAATAACGCGTCAAAAAAATTAACGCATTTAATCGCGGGACGGAACGAAACGTTTGTCAGTGCTTGACTTCCTGGTCGACCGATCACACTGATGCACAAGACAGGCCAAAACCACACACCGCCGGCGGACGCCGCACGTCAAAACAGCCGCCCCCATTATTTTCTATGAAGAAGCCTGGCACCGGCGGCGGCAGGCACGCACCGGCGCGCGGCCCCGCGGGGCTTTACGCCACGAGAAACGCGGGTTTACCACGAGAAACAACAGTTCACTGCTTCAATATAATGTTGGCTCAACTACAGTCGTTATTTACTTGTGTGTTTCTTGCTTTTCACTGTAGTTTCAACTGTTTCACCTGTTCCTCCTGAGCTCCAGTTCCTCTCTCTGCCTGCAGTCTGTCTCCCTGCAGCTCATCTCTGCCTCTGTGTAGAACGATGGAGAGACTAGAGCCTCTTTACAGACACTTGTGCTGTTTGTCTTGACTTGGGTTGACTCTGCTAGTCAGGCCTGCATGGCAGGGATTCACATCTCAGTGCTGCCGAGGTGTGTGTCTGTTAACTGTTTTTAGTCAAGTGGCTGACGCTGGACGTTTCACTTCACTTTCACAACAATATTTTGTTGTTTAAATATATGTATGTGTCTATCATTTGATTAAGTCATATACCAAAATCCATTTATATTGAAAAATGTTGCTTCTTGTGGTAAATATGGTTATGCGATTAAAATGCGATTAATTGAGATTAATTAATCACAAAGCCTCTAATTAATTAGATTAATTTTTTTAATCGAGTCCCACCTCTACTTTATATATATATTTTTTTGTTTTGTTTGTAGCATTTTGTTAAAACCCTGTGTTTATGTTTGGTCTGTCAAGATGTAAAGTGAATTTTGCAAATCTGAGGTTCTCTTCTAGACACGACCCCGTGCTCAGCCAGAGGAGCGCTCACTGAGATAACAGCATGCACAGGAATAAATTACAATATAATAGAATTGTGTATATCTCTCACTTTGCCCCTGATGGTATAAATAACTTGCTAGTGTTGATGTTGGTCGCTTAATTCATATATTAAATATTTCGGCAGCAAAAAGATACCCGTGGCTACAGGCGGGCAGTGGACCGGACCACTGTGAAGCCTTTGAGGGGAGGAGACGCAATCTTTCAAAACTTAAAAACGCATCGTTTTGTGTCTATAATTAGCCAGGTCACACTAACTAAGACTGATTAGACCCCGGTGGACAACAGTCGTTATATTTAAATCTTATAATTAAAACTATTGCAAGGGACAATTAAATAATCTTTAGATATTCCTACTCAATTCTAGGATCCAGGATAGATAAGGGAGGCATAAACAAAACCTTCAAAAAGAGTCAGCTTCTATTTTCAACTATATAATTTAGTCACTTCTTTCCCCCTCTGGGATCTGAAACCAAGTGTACAATAGATTTGATTCACCAACAGTCTGAATCTGAACGGGAATTCATAAACAGCGGTTCACACCCTGCTGGTGTCTTTCTCCCCTCCTCCTCCATGTTTCCTTGTTGTAACAACAACTGACATTTGGCACATTTTACTGGTGTATATTGTTGTTTTCTGGCGGGGAGTTTTGCCACATAATTCTGACGATAATTTTATTTTGTTGCATCATTCTTTCCTCACTATCCTCTGGAGACAAAGCGCCATAAAACCTGATTGGAGCACAGTTGGAGGCTCCTTTAAAAAATTTAAGCTTCTTATTTCTCTCTGTGTCTTTCTAAACACAAATGCCAAAATAGCTCCACTCTCCTTCTCCCTTGTGCATCATCTCCTATCTTCTCTTCTCTCTTATAAGAACACATTCGGGCATGAATACACCCATGAGCAGAGCTACAGTTTCTGCACTTGCAATTCAAACTATGTGGGTATTGTGTATCAATATCAAACCCAGCACGCACGTGTTCGGTGTCTCATTTTTCACATGCCACCGCACAATCTTGTTTAAATGACTTTTTCTCTCTGCTGCATGCACAAAAAAGTAGGAAAATCAACACCAAGATTCAAAAGTACGCCTCATTCTCTCCCACATGCCCTCAACAGGCCTCACCTCTCCTATTCATCTCCCCAGGGTACCCTTTTCATGCTGTGTGTTTGTGTGTTCCTGTGTGTGGCTGAGAGAGAGGAGTTTATGTGAATATGTGATTGTGAGTTTCCACTGTACCTGTCTGTGTTTACCAGTGTACGCTGAGAATTACACTCGTTAACTGTAAATGTGTGTCTTCCTGTAAGTCTCTGTCTATTTACAGCAACTTGTGAGCGAGCACACTCTTACACAAATATTTGTGTACGCACATTTTTCTGAGGGCGGAAATAATCCTATTGTTTGAGTTAATCCCAAGAAGGCAGAGCTACAGAAACAAAGCCTCTCTGAACACTTGCAACTACAAAATTTCAGTAACAAAGAGGAAACTTCTACTTCAAAATTCTTTTTTCCCCCTTCATCATAGCCTTAAGATGTTTTATCTTGTAAGGTCACCAGGTGAGCTAGCAAAGCTTTCTTAGACAGCTCCAGGCTATTATGATTTTCTTGACAGGAAAGTTCCACTCGACTAAGAAACTGACCTAAATAATTTCCTTTCTGTCAGTATCAGGAGCTTCCACTCCTTTACCTTTTTCTTCTTGTGGTGCATATTCATTCTAAAGTGGCTTTGCCAGAAAAGCTGCCCCTATAGCCTATAACACATGTTGTACCACAGCACCACCGCAGATGAATGACAAATTAAAGGAAAAATCAGAACAAATTAGTAGAGAAACAAAAGCAGATGTCCATCACCAAATCTAAGCCCAACCTATGGGAGAATTTGGAGCGATACGTTAATTAGAATGGTAGTGGATTGTGTGTATTTACACCTGATGTGAACGCTCGTTGCAGCACGCAGCAAATATAGAGTTTCAATTTAGCTGCGAGCTGCAAGTCTGCTGCAGCACAAAGTGTTTAACCACATATAAAATTGCTTTAAAAATTATGTCCTACATGTTATATGTCTATGCTTTTTAATTACATGTGTGCTTCCGGTATTTTTCCTGACAAAAACAGACATGAATCTGCACTTTTCCCGTCTTATTTTGTGGAGGCACAGGTTGAATTTGGAAATATATAACTGTAACTTAATTGTGCTCTGTGTCCATAGCTTGCTGGATTAAAGATGAAGACACTTATTTGTATGTTGTTCCAAGTTGATCTCACCACACATTTCTTGTCAACTCTCTACTGCCGATTGCATGTTGAATAAATTCATCTTATCGTGCATGTTGTTGTAAGTCGACAGAAATAACAAATCTTGATAAGACTTATTTCTTTGGTCAGTGTGAAAAACAAGTTAACAGCATCTAGCAACCAGTGTCGCAGATGATTAGTCAACGGAAAACAACAACTGATCAGCTGATATCAACATGTCAGGCTGATTGGAAAAAAGTCAGACAAAGTGAGAATTTATCCTGATCGTTAGGCATGTGTTCTGTTGCATTATAACAAAAAAGCACCTGATGAAAATGCACGTCTCAGTAGTTGAGACATAAGACTGTCCTTCTGGTTTGAAGGTGGAATTATATCATAGTTGTACTTCCAACGCTTGTTTGAAATGTCAGAGACACAGTTTGAGGCTCTGGTGGAAATGCTACTCCCACACCTCAGGAGGCAGCGTAGTAAATATCATGACCCAATAAACCCTGAGCAACACTTGTCAGTGTGCTTAAGGTGTATTTTCATCTAATGTGTTACTTATCACTGTAACACCAGGGACGTGGGCTAAAGGCTTTCTCCGTACACATCTCTGTTACTATACATCGAGCTATATTGAGCCCTTCGCAATAAAAACAATCCTGTCAGACTGAAGCCGATGTGCTGCATGCTGCATCACAGAAAAATGACTGCATTGATTATTGAGTATTGATTTGTACCAAGAGAAAAGTCATGGTTATCCTCACTGCACGCTCTCCTTTCTCTGTGCTCTGTCCATGGTGCTGAATCTGGTGCTGAAACTCCCCTTAGAAACTGTTTGTACAGCATTAGACTTATAAAGAGTGCTGTAAAAATATAAAGAATTACTTATTACATATTCTTCATTAGTAACAAGGTTTGTACAGCTTTTTAAGAGTAAAATTTAAGAACTTTCATGGTACCTAAACTGAACATTTCCAGACTCTTGTAACCTTTACTATCAAATCTAGATGTTACTTTAAATACAACTGCAAAAAATTAAGTTTAAAGAGTTCTGCAATAAATGTATATTGTCATTTTAGTTATTTTACCAGCTGTTCACACTTTGTATTGTATTTTAATAAGTAATTAATTTATTCAAAAGTAATTAAAAGTGATCAGTTACATTATTAATTAAAACACTTCTGTTATTCAGTCCAGCTCTATCAAAGTTATCTCCACTACCAATTTTCTGTGTTTAACTTGTTTTTAAATAAATAAGTGAGCTGCACTTATACAACTATTTTCAACCTCAGTGGACAAAGTGCTTTATAATTTGCCTCTCATTCACCCGTTCTCACTCTGACACACAAATGGCAGGCGTGCAGTTTGCCGGCCTGGCCATCGGGAGAGATTTGACGTGGACGCTTCAACACGTGGGGATAAAGTAAAGACAATTTAACAAGCGGACAGCCTACAATTGAAGGTATTTACTTAATCAACAGCGCGCTCAGACCCTTGACTGCACACAGCACTGGGAAAGTGCCATCCTCTTAGTAAAGGTTCACACGCCCCAAAGCTCTAAACAAAACCCAGGGTTACCAGCGCCGCCAGCGAAGTAAACATCCCAATTAAATAAAACAACTTTGGAGTGAACATATCCCTCCGTTTTTTGGGGTAGCTGCCTCTC
>JAJHUR010136938.1:0-13614 GCA_027495735.1 Lutjanus campechanus
AAGAGTGTGTGTGTGTGTGTGTGTGTGTGTGTGTGAGTGTGTGAGTGTGTGCATGTGTGTGTCCACAGAGTAGTGCTGGGCCTCTTCTTTAAAACACTGTAAATGAGTGTGTAGCCACAGGAGGTTAGCCACAGTGGTTTCAGTGAAATTCCTGCCAACACTGCACCCACTGGAGAGAGAGAGTCTGTGTGTGTGTGTGTGTGTGTGTGTGTGTGTGTGTGTGTGTGTGTGTGTGTGTGTGTGTGTGCATGCTTTTATGCATTAGAGACCTGCAGTGGTTTTCAAGAAATGCATGATTCTGCACGAAGCTTCCTGACTCTTTTGTATGCGCGCACACACACACACACACACACACACACACACACTGAGATACAGGATGTTTGATTTTATCTAATATAGTAAAACAAGACATTAACACAATGACATCAATATTAAAGGCAGAGTTCACCCCAAAATTCTGCTGCTTATCCGGCCAGACAGTTTTGTTTTGATGTCTGCCTCCAGCATGACGGGACTCGATGACACGAGTCCTGTGGAGCTCAAAGTGCCAAAAAAATACATTTAAAAAACTTGACACCAGCGTCTCTTTCCAGTAATCATGACCTGGTAACAGAAGATAATCCACAGAGTTTGTTGTGAGCAGTTTCATGTAGGAGCTACTTTCTTTCTGCAGTAGAATCTACCAGAACTACTTTCTAAAGAAACTAGTTCCTGCATGAAACTGCTCACAACAACAAGCTCTGTGGATTATCATGAGTAACAGGGTCACACTCTAAAAACTAAAAAGTTGAGATAACTTAAACTTTCAAGGCAATTTACTGCAATAGATTTTTGAGTTCAGATAAACTAATTGAAATTCAGCTGGTTTTGTTTTTGTCTGTTTTTTGAATTCAACTGTAACTAAAGAGGAAAAGTAAATGATTTCAATGAAAGATGAACTTTTTAAATTTATTTCAAATCTTCAAAGTCTGAGTTGGCCTCAAAACTCAAAAATCTATCACAGCCAGTAATTCTGAGTTGTCTCAGTGTTTTTAGGTGCATGATTTCTGAAGAGACGCTGCTGTTGAGTTTCTAGAACCAAAGGCGTCTAGATGGATAAACAGGCCAGAGGAAAAGTCTGTATTTTTGATTTTGGGAAGAAGGAAGTAAGGGAATGAAATGACAATATGACATGAAAGAAAATAATTTACTTTCTAAACTTCAACAGCTTTACACACAACAAACTCCCCAGTCTGAGTCTATATTCTGACAGTTTCATTCATATTTTATTCACAGTCTTATATAAAATTATATTAATAAAAACATGGTGTATAATTCCTGGACAGTGAAACGACTTTTATCTTGTGGCTGACTGACGCCCCATGTTCAGCTCTTTATTACATGAATGACTGATTGATTATGTTCTGCTGATCATTAATTAACTGTGTTGTTGACAGCCTGACCTTGTTGTATTTTTTTGTCATTGTGTCTAATTAACCAGCCTCTCATTTTGCAGCCGTCATTAACCGATCGCTTCATTGACCTCTTATCAATGTGATGTCTTTAGAAATATTTTTATTTTCCTGAAGCCGCCTGATGCTTTGTTGTGACTGATGTCCACTAATCTGTGCTTCTCTTCACAGTCTGCTTCCCTCATTGCATTCATTTAACTACTGCTGCGCCAACTAGTGGTGAGTGCTGCTAACAACCTGCTAATGTGTGTGTCTTTATGTGTGTGTTTGTCCTGGAGGTGTGTTTACGTTTGCTTGTGCTAACACAGACATGATGCATGGACGAGAATGTGCAATAATCTCTTTAAAAATGTTGATTTTTTTCTGTGCATCTTGTGTGTGTCAAACATGTGAGGTGTTAAAGTGTTAAATGTTTAAGATGGTTTTGTGTCTAGTTTAGTTTTTGAACACATGTACACGAGTGTTCAGCTGAGCTGTTGCAAGTAACAAACAAGTATCAAGTCTTAACCATCAAGTTACTGTGGTGAGAATCAAACAAGTCGAGTCGAGTCAATGCTCAGGTCAAGCAAGTCACAAGTCAAATCACATGAAACTCAAATGATCAACACAAGGTTTCACATTTTCATAACTTGAAAGTTTTATTTTCAAAACTAAAAGGGCACATAAAGGCCAAATGTTCCATAATTTGTGTACCTGCCTTGTGTTCAAACCCGCTCCAAAATTTGGTGGGTTCTTCTTTGGTCCATGCTTTACCCTTCCACCAAGTTTCATGAAAATCGGGCCAGTAGTTTTTTTTTAATCCTGCAGACAAACCAACAAACAAACGACATAAAACACAGAACCTCCTCGAAGGAAAGAACCACTGAAAACTGCTGCAACAAGCTTAAGTCATGAGCACGTAACTGTTAGCTGGTAACACGCCCACATATTTGTCCCCAAGTCAGTCCCCCCAAACATCTTTTACGAGATGTCTTCTCAAGTAAAAGCATAATTAATTTAAAATCAACACACATGAAGCATGGATGAGAACCATAATCTCATAATGTCTTTAAAAAATGTCAACTTTTCTGTGTGTATGCCAAAGATTTGAGGTGTTAAAGTCTGTTACTGACACGTTTAAGATTGTTTTGTACCGATTTTAGTTTTTGAACGCCGTCTTTCACATGACGTCTTCTCAACTAAAGACATGATCCTTTTGAAACAGCTTAAAATTAATTCTAGCTAACATCTGACCGGGCAATAAGTCAGTGACAAACACACATTCCCATATCTTTCTTTGTATGTGACCAGTGATGGCTGGTGTACAGTCAAGATTTTGACAATATAATTTTTACAACATAATGGATTATGTTGTGATACTGTAAGAAAAGTCATATATTGTTATTTTTTGATCTAATTTTACAAAAACTGTCATAGCATAAAGATCAAACCACCATGTGCATAAGTTATAAAGAAGTTATTAAGTTTACTTTTTTCTGCAATCAGAACAGAGAAAGTAGATAAAAACAGTCGGGACTTTAAACACAACACAAAATAAAACTTGACATGTATCGACATTTTCTTACACACAAGGTTGTGTGCATTGTGCTAGAAATCACCCAATTATGTTTCAAAAAGCAAATAACTTCTCTAGAAAAATGTGAATATTTATTTAAAAAGAAAAGTCAAGTCCTTTCTTGTCATCTCTCTCAAGTCTTTGTCATATCTAAGGTCATGAAATCAAGTCAGAGTTCTAAAATTTGCCCGACTCGACGTTCAGGTGACCTAAAACGCTCTCTGGCGGCCATGTTGGAGGTCCAGGAGCGATGACAGCTGGTCATCTCGTTGTGGCTCTCATCATATTCTCAGGTTCAGTTGGTCTGATGCATATGAAGCGTTCAGCAGCTTCGACTCGTTGTGGCTCATCGTCTGCAGTGTCAGTCACACTCTGTCCGAGTGGTTTTCACAACAAACTGTCCCCGTCAAAGTGCTGCAGGCCATTCTTGGACTTGTTACACTCTGTGGTCAAAAGTTCTCATGGACAGGCTGAAGTCTGAGTTTGGAGAGAAAGATAACAACTTGAACATGTCGACAGATGTGACCAGAACTCATTTCTGTGCAGTTCTGACCTGTTAGACGGCTGTTTTGATCCTGACAGGTGTGTGTTTTCCACTCGGGAGCTTTGTTCCAGCTTCTCAATGTGTCAGAGTTCTGACATGTGCTTCACGTGTCTTACCTGTGATCCATGTGTGAAGGGACTGCGTGTAGCTGAGGAGGGCATCAGAGAGTCAAACTCATGTCACATGTCTGTTGATCTTCAACAATCGTACCAGGCATTAACATGAGATCTGTATCTGAATGAGGAAAATGTTCCTGCATGAGGCTCAGTGTCCATTAATGAATCAGTCAAATTCATCTAAGTTAACCTGATGCGATGGCGTCTAAACAGCACGCCATTCCAAGGACATTCCTTGTGTCATGTCTGTGCTTTTTTGTCTTTTTGTGTGTCATGTAAAGAGTTTTGGACGTGGTGAGAATAGTCGGGGACCTTTGTTGTCACTGTGATCTTCAATGATTTCAAAATACATGTGAAGTAGCTTTTGTAAGTGAACTCACTGCCAGACTCCTTATTTTATCTCACTGAACACAGGAGTTGCTTTGCTCCCGTTGCCTCGATGTGTTAGTTTGTTGTGTTATTGTGCGACTTAAGTGTTTTAAAGGGTTGACTCAGTTTCACAGTAAAACAGTGAAAATTTTAGCTCATATAAACGGCAGTTTTCCGTCAGAAAACTCTGTCTGACACCAAGGTAAAATAAATAAAGCGCACCCTTAAACTGATTTAGATTTTTTCAGGTATCTAAGATACATTTAGCTGAACTTAACTTTTGAAAGTGGATTAGCTGCATCTCTCTTTGTGACTTCATTGTTAACTGAATATATTTTGCTTTTGGACAGTTGATTGGACAAAACAAATCATTTAAAGACGTCACCTTACAGTCTGGGGTCTTTTGAAGAACCTGTCACACAGTTTTTTTGATCTAAATATAGCCAGATATTAGACATTCAGCAGAAACTCTGCTTTCCAGGCCTGTGTGGCTGAATCGATTACAGAATTAGTAATAAATAAAGATGAGATGAACTTAATTGATCCCTGGAGGGCTGCCGGCTAATTGCAGTAACAGAGGATTAGTTTGGGAGACAAAAGGTGAAATATTGACTCTGTGTTCACAGACGTCTGCTGTTCAGAGATTAAAAATGATCCGATGTCACCAACAGTTCACAGTTTTCTGTGGAGCAGAAGGTTCAGCTGAGGGTCACAGAAGACAGGAAGAGAGACAGTCAAACACAGAAATGTCCTGAGCGTGGACACGGAGACGAATGGACAGAAGAGGCAAAAATCCTCACGTTCTTTACTGCAGCAGAAGAACAGATCCTAAAAAAAGAGTCTGGTAGAAGTACAGGTTCTGAAATGTCCTCAAAGTCTGTACGAAGCTAACTGAACCTTCTTGTTATGAAACTTTATGGAATATTTAGTGTTGTTACATTTTTTTTTTTTTTTTTTAATCTTATTACGTCCTTTACATTGTTTTGTCCAGTAACACCTTTTTTGTCTTGCTACGTCTTTTGTGTCTCGTTATATTTTATGTTATTTTCCATTTTGTTGCATCTTTTTAGTCTTGTTACGTCTTTATTTAGTTAGGTTATTTAGTTACGTATTGTTTAGTTTACTTGTTTAGTTTAACTTTTTTTTATTTAGCTACATCTTTTCTACATCTTGTTGTGTTTTATGATGTTTTTCATCTTCTTACGTCATTTCTTGTCTTGTTACGTCTTTTACATTGTTATTATCTTGTTACGTCTTTTACGTCATTTTTTCGGTCTAGTTACGTCTTGTAACTGATACACTCTGCACTGTTGGATAGACCAAAACTTTTCTACGTGTTACAGTCCAATAAGGTTTAAATCCATTTTGATATTGGGAAAAAATAAAATAAAAATAACCAATAATTCCACTCAAATACATTAAAGCTAAAGTAACAAGTCTGTTGTTAAGATAAAAGGAGCAGAAAGTCTCGATATTTGTGTTCAAATGTAGGGAGTAAAAGTTAAACGTACAGATACCTGAAAAGTCCACTTCAGCACAGTAACTAAGTATTTGTACTTAGTTCCTTCTCTCCCGTGAACAGAGCAGCAGAGACACAAACACTTTGTCTGAGTGAAATGTTGTGTTTCAGTCTCTACATGTCTTCAGAGTTCCAGGAAGGATTAGAGCAGATAGGTAAACTCACATCTGAAGCCTGCCGTGTTTTGACAGGACATTTTACAGCCTCAGAGCCACAAACTCTGACATTTTCCATTCTTCAGTAATGGAGGTTTTATAGCTGCTGCTGCTGCTCGCTCGCTGTTGTTTTTCTCTCTTTCTCGTGGCTTTGAGGTTTATTTAAATACAGTCACGTTCCGATATGCTGCTCAGGGACACGTTTCTGTAAAGCTTTTAATGATCACATTTGCTCTTTGCTGAGCTGTGAGCAGCAGAAACATCGCGGTGTGCATATTTAAAAAAAAAAAGAAAACCTGGATGGTGGTGCACTGTGGGTGATAATGACTGAACTGAACTGAAGAAAATGAGGAAAACTGCATAAACAACCTGCAAAAAAATACAAAAAATGTCAAAAATAGCTGGAATATTTCAGCCATCAGACTATAAACTCCTGACAATCCTACAACCTGAATTCATTCGACACACGGACGCTCGTTAAGGTTTATTTATCTTGTTCTCTCTTATCTGTCTCAAGATGAACAGATCATTTATCAGACTGCTGCAGACTGAACATCATCATCTTCATCCAGTGTTTGACCCTGAAACAATCTGACCATCTATGCTTCAGTTTCCAGGTCCCATAATTTCATGGTAAACAGGTGGTAATTACCGAGTAATGTTTTTGAAATTTTATGATCAAGTATGTGATAATTAGTAAATATTATTGTCATGTAGGTGATGGTAATTACAAAGCAACATATTCGAAGTTTCTCTGAATTTATCCACAAATTACCACCAATTTCATGGTAAATATGAGATCATTTGTGGGTAATTTATTCAAGAAATTCACAGAAATTTCAAATATGTTGCTTTGTAATTTCCACCAACTACATGAAAATGATACTTGCTAATTCTAACATAACCATGAAATTTGGTGGTGATTTGAAGTCATTTGTGGGTAATTTCAAAGACATTTCAAATGTATTACTTGGTAATTATCATCTATTGAAGATATAAATAAGTAAACATATAAATATAAAAGTCCAAGTGACTGACAGGTTGCAGGACTTCTGGTTTCTTCTTCATGATTTAGATGAAAAAATAAACTGTGAAGTTTTAAAACCTCCAGAACCGGCTGCGCTGCTGCAGAGGCACAGACTGTATATTTAAACTTTAAGCACATATATGTATAATTCAGTCTTAATCACAAGTTCATGAATGAATTTAAGCTCAAATTAAAACTCCGTGTTCATGTATTTTTAACTGATGTATGTTCAGTCTGCAGTGAACGTTTCCTCCTCTGACACCAGAGCTTCCAGTCCATCTCACACTCCGTCTTCTCTCCTCTCACAGACGTGTGTTTGATTCTGTTTACCTTGAAAATGTTGTTTTCTTTTTACGAGGCGACCAAAGTGCTCTGCAGCATTTGAAGCCATTTTTATGTTGCTCTTTGGTCGGTAATGAGGCTGCTGCTGATGGAGGCAGAGAAGGAGCTGTCGCCAGGCGCCTGCCGGGCTCTGTGTGTGTGTGTGTGTGTGTGTGTGTGTGTGTGTGTGTGTGTGTGTGTGAGTGTGTGTGTGTGTGTGTGTGAGTGAGAGAGCTTATATATGTATGTATGCGTGTCCATGCTTCATTAGGTAAATTGTGTGTTTTACCTTTACATGTTCCAAGTGTGTGTCTGTGTGTTACAGTAGGTCGTCTTTCATGTCTTATTGATGCCAGAAGGGAAACATGGACACACACACACACACACACACACACACACACACTGTGGTGCCTGTCAGTCTCTGTCCATAATCCTCCCTGAAAGGAGAATACAGTTTTGTTGAACTCGGTTCTTGTGTTGATAGTTTTCACTCACATTTCCATCAGTTTTAGTACCTGAACTCTTTTACTACAAAGACAAACTGTTGGAACACGTCCACAGTGTGTCTTGGCATCGTCTCGCGGAAATAAGCAGGGACGTCTCTGAGACAGACGTCAGCGATGGCAGCATGTATGTACCTTCAGTCATTAACATACTTATTTTAACCCAAAATCTGATCTTTACCTGAACCCAGCCATGTTTGTTTAACTGTGACTGTTCACACTGGGAAAGTTTACTCTAAGGTGCTGACAGGAGGGTCGGGCTGATAGTCAAACCTCAGATAGAGGAACAATGTGGATTCTGATCAGGACGTGGAACGACAGACCAGCTTTTCACTCTCACAAGGATCCTGGAGGGGCCCCGGGAGTACGCCCATCCAGTCTACATGTGTTCTGTGGATTTGGAGAAGGTGTATGACCGGGTTCCTCAGGAGACATTGTGAGAGGTGCTGTGGGAGTTTGGGGTGAGGGGGTCACTGCTCAGGGCCATCCAATCTCTGTACACTCAAAGCGGGAGCTGTGTCCGGGTTAAGCAGTAAGTCAGACTCTCCTCCAGCGAGGGTTGACCTCCGTCAGGACTGCACCTTATCACCAGTCCTGTTTGTGATACTCGTGGACAGGATCTCGAGGCGCGGTCGTAAAGGGGAGGGTTTGCAGTTCAGTGGGCTGAGGTTTACTTTATGCAGATGATGTGGTCCTGATGACATCATCAGTCTGTGACCTCCAGCATCCAGCTGTGATGAGGATCAACACCTCTAAATCTGAATCCATGGTTCTCAGCATGCAACATGTCATTTTCATCATCGGGTCATTGGAAGTATAACTGGGCTGCTATCACATATGTGTTTGACTGTTTGTCCAGATTTATGTGCCAGTAAAAGTAAGTTAAGACCAGAACCATGACACTGAGATAAAACACTTGTGTCCAGTTACATAAACCGAGAGCGTGAGTTCAGATTCATCAAAGTCTCACAATAACACAAACAAACTAACAGATGGAGGCAGCAGCAGACCAACAACTCCTGTGTTCTGTGAAGTAAAAATCCTGAGTGACAGCAAGGTAAAGTGGTGAAAATGTTGTAAATATACTGTACACTTCATCTGTCATCCATGGACCCTCAGCTTCCTGCAGCAGCACTCCTGGTTTGTGTCCAAACTGGGAGCTGAAAAAGAGCTCGTTCTTTAAAACATTAGTCCTGCAGTCAGAAACACTGAGGGTACCTTTAATTCATCCATGACCTTGCCAGGACACAAAGACGGAATCTTAATCCCGGTCCGTCTTTGCCAACTTAGAACAAAATATTTTTCCAATAAAATCCTTCCAGTCACTGAGCGTCAGGAGCAGCCAGTGGAAAATCTTCATAAACTGGATTTTGGTTAAAATGCCACAGTGTTATTGCAAGTGTCAACCATTAGTTTAAATGAAAATGCTGTAGAATATGACTTTAACTATGAACCACGTTCACAAAACAGCTTCTGTGCCAGCGGATAATGAACATGTTGTTCCAGTAATGACGGTGAATTACAGTCTGCAGCAGCCTGGTGTTGAATCATTAGATTAATTATAGTTCATCAGCTGTTGTCACCACACTGACACACTGATAAAGACTCACCGCCTACAAAATACTTGTTTGTATTTACTCTGAAAGGGAAATATTGTCTTCATTATTTTATTTTCCAGTCGTTTACATTCTGACTCGACATTAATGCTCTTAGAGAAATTCAAATCAGCTTCAAACAGGCTTAATGTGTGTGGATGATGAGCTGTTTCTGCAAAAATAACAGTCAGTAAAAATGTGGAAAAGTGTTCTTCTCTTCCTGGAGATAATCAACACATTTTGACAATAATGACATGTTGGTTACATGTTGCTGGTTGATGAGATCAGGAGTCAATCAAAAGAGCCATTTATGGCCTAAAGAAAAGAAAAGAACAAATCTGTCTGGAGCCGAAACTATTCAGTTCTCCCTTTTACCTGAAAACCTTTTAAGATTTACATTTTAGTTGACAAAATATTAAAACTTTTCTCAAATTTTGTGTATAGGCTGATCACTTTACATTGTAAAAAAAAAGAAAAGAAAGCTGTGAAGACTCAAAATTTAAAGGCAGCGTACTGCAACAGATTTTTGAGCCCAACTTGAGTTTTGAAAAAGTTTATTTCAAGAAGAAGTAAATTATCTAAAAAAAAAAAAGATCAGTAGTTGGTAAAACTTTTTCTTGAAAACTTGGGCTTAAAACTCAAAAATCTATTGCAGTACTTTGTCTTGAAATCTTGAGTTTTCTCAGAATTCATGATAAATGAAAATTAAAATGTTTAAAAAAATAAACATTATTCATTCTCATAAAAAAATTGTCACATGAAGCTGCTGGACAGCAGCTCTGGAGCCACATGTGGCTCCAGAGCTGCAGGTTGCAGGTCCCTGGATTAGATTAATTACAGCTTGTTATCATTGATAGTTTGTGTTATCTGGCTCCATCCTGGACCACACTTTCTACTGTTAAAGGCCTCTGAGCAGCAAAAAGCAGCATTTATTTTCCCCAATCACAACATGCTGCTGAGGGAGACAGCTGAGGACAAGAGGAAGTGAAAATGAAAAGAGATAGAAAAAGAAAAGGAAGAATGAGGAGGAGGAGAGAACATGGAGGGAGACACAGATCAGGGACAGAGGATGAAAGAAGAAGAAATCTGAGAGCAAAATCAATTCATTTCAGTGGAATCACCACAATTATTTTGAGAGTTTGCTAATCAAGGGGAGTTAAATTCATGCAGAGGTTTCACATTTAAACTTTGGTGTTCTATAAATCTGCACTGCTGATCAACTGCAAATCATCTTTAAAGTGTTGACATTTGAATGAATGAAGAGCTGGAGAGTCAAAAATAAAGGATCAAATTAGTTCTGGTTTCAAGAGCACTTTGGCACAAACAAAGAGAGCTGAGTCATATTTGATGAGAGTCTTTTTATCGTTGTTCCCACAGAACCATGTGGGAAGTCATCCCTGAAAACTGTTTGGAAAAGGGCAGGAACTATTTGAGTTTTGCTACATGACTTACTTAAGTTATGTCCCAACTAACGTGCTGAATTTACAAGAAGGCCCAAACAATTAAGAATTTGTCGCAGAAGAATTTCTCCTCACTCAACAAGTGTTGCGGGTAAGAGAGTCCATGAGGAATTTGCAATATGATCACACCTGCAGAGCTGTCCACCTGATCACCCAGCAGGCATGTTAATAACAGGTGTGAACATGTTGACAGTAGGTGTGAACATGTTAACAGTAGGTGTGAACATGTTAACAGTAGGTGTGAACATGTTAACAACAGGTGTGAACATGTCGACAGCAGGTGTGAACATGTCGACAGCAGGTGTGAACATGTTAACAACAGGTGTGAACATGTCGACACCAGGTGTGAACATGTTAACAGCAGGTGTGAACATGTCGACAGCAGGTGTGAACATGTTAACAGCAGGTGTGAACATGTTAATAACAGGTGTGAACATGTTGACAGCAGGTGTGAACATGTCGACAGCAGGTGTGAACATGTCGACAGCAGGTGTGAACATGTTAACAACAGGTGTGAACATGTCGACAGCAGGTGTGAACATGTCGACACCAGGTGTGAACATGTTAACAACAGGTGTGAACATGTCGACACCAGGTGTCAACATGTTAACAACAGGTGTGAACATGTTAACAACAGGTGTGAACATGTTAACAACAGGTGTGAACATGTCGACACCAGGTGTCAACATGTTAATAACAGGTATGAACATGTTGACACCAGGTGTGAACATGTTAATAACAGGTGTGAACATGTTGACACCAGGTGTGAACATGTTAATAACAGGTGTGAACATGTTGACACCAGGTGTGAACATGTTAATAACAGGTGTCAACATGTCGACACCAGGTGTGAACATGTTAATAACAGGTGTGAACAGGCCCAGAGTTTGAAGCATGGTTGCACTGACCATGCTGCCATATTTGACGTGTTTGAAGTGAGAACCACCTGATTCATGAGGAACGTGAAAGAGAGAAAGTTCAGGTTGGCATAAAGGCAAGAAAATGTAATAGGAAGAGAATCAGAGAGGAGAGTGAGTGGTGCTCAAAAGACAGGAGGAAGAAGAAGAAGAAGAGTGAGGGAGGTATGAAGGGAAAAAGAAGAAAGAGAAGGACAAATAAAGAGAGGTGAAGGAGAGGAAGAGAAAGGTGGACCATGAAAGGACATAATCCTCGGCTCTTCTCACCTTCTTTGAACCACATGCCATCCACGATTACTGAATTCCTGCTTCTTCACTCGGCTGATCACTGCGATGATTCGCTGACATTCTCTCCAACACATTCCTACTGTTACACTGTGTGTGTGTGTGTGTGTGTGTGTGTGTGTGTGTGTGTGTGTGTGTGTGTGAGGCTCAGCACAGTCTCTGCTTTCACTGGCGGCCTGTTCTCCCACCCCCTCTGAAGGCCTGTGAACATACAGTATGTGTGGGCCGGAGCCGGCTCACCATTACATTTTCAAATGGCCAGAGTCCTCGAGGAGCGCTTGATTTTTGGCTGCTGTGAGCGCACAGTTGGTGAGACAGAGTGTCCCTGAAATAAAACATCAGGAATCTGATCCTTTCAAAGCAGCCAATCAGTGTCCACCGCAAGCCACAGAGTCTGATCGACTGTAACTCTGCCGCTGTCAGAAAAATACTGTGAGAAAGTTTCTGTACTGCAGAAAGTCAGAGATTCATGTTCACTCAGAAAACATTTGGACCAACAGATTATTAGATTAGTAGACTGGAGGTTTGTCCAGGGTGTAACCCGCCTCTTGTCCAATGCATGCTGGGATACACTCCAGTTCACCACATGTGAACAGGATCAGAAGTTTAGAGACTGCATGAATGGATGGATGGAAGATCGTGTGTGAGCGTCACTGCAGAGGTCTGATTCCCAATGAATGCTTTACATCAGGCCCTGATATCGGATCAATATGAAACAGAAAGCAGTTTGTTTACTCCATGTTCAGGCAAAGATATAAAGGGAGGGAAGGGAGACTTTTAATGGATTTAATGAACTGACAAAGTACAGAGAGCACAGCAGTTTTAACAACTTTCCACCCATTAATCTTTAAAAATACCCATGCTCACCTGCAGAGGTGTCACTAAACAGTTGGCATAAATATCATGACTTATACGGATCAATGATACGATCGCTTCCTTCCTCAAAATGAATATGAATCTCTTAAAATGACTGAGTGTGAATACATGCCTTTTCTTGCTAACCTGTCCCTTACTGATCATTTTAACTGATTAACCTTTTTTTGTTTTTAATCTTCCCTCCCCTCCCTGAAGGTGTCTCCCCACCCAGCAGCACACCCCTCCCTACCAGCTGTGACTTCCCCGGACTGGGCTGCCCAGGTAGGAAAAACAAACACATCTGCATGGTGAACACTGTCGTCACGTAAACTTTAACATGAAGGCTGAAAAAACTGAGAGACATTTAGATTGAAACCACAGTTAAATGTAACATAGATGTCTGTGGTCACTTGTCACTCAAAGAGCAAAGAGAAAACTTTCTTTCATTTACTTCTGGTCATTTTAGTGAACATCTCAGTTTCCCCTCTTTGAACCAAATCCAATATTTCAACTCATAAAAGTGAGTTGGCAGAGTCAGTAATTTTGGTATTTTAAAGCTATAGTTGTTAATCCTGTTCAGAAACACTTTTTGTTATACTGGGTGAAATGGTCCTTCCATCCTGAGAGTAGTCAAACATTATGTATTCAGAAAAAGGAACGAAAAGAATCAGACCTCTGTGTCAGCTGCAGGCCTGTAAAAACTCTGACCAATCCTTGCCATTCGGTCCGAATGGAAAGGAACCAATCAGATGCCTTCATGTCTCGTGCTGCTCCCGCCCCCCTCTGTCCCTCCCTCCTCCCCGTGCGCACTCATCACGTTTCACCGTTCCGGAAATATTCAGCACACTCCTCAGCAGAAATACCAAGTTAGCAGGAGAATAAGTTCATCAGAGTACTATAGCAGAGAAAATGCAGCCAAAAATACCACTTCCAGCGTTACTT
>JAJHUR010136939.1:0-15609 GCA_027495735.1 Lutjanus campechanus
CTTATTTGACCAATATTTAACTATACGCAAAATCATGTGCAAGATGTAAATCAGTATTATCAGTGGTGTAGTGACTGTTTAGGTGAGGTGAATGTGTAATTTAGTTAAGTGTGAACAAATCAAACAAACATAACAAAGCAACCAAAGCCCTGTTAATAAGGAAGAGAGAGACGTGGGGCTTGTACAACAAAGCAGCTTCAACAAACCCAGAGTATCTTTAAGTGACCTGGCTGGACTAAACCTAATGAAGGCAATCAGTTCTATCGTGGGCTTTTCAGGATCCTCAAAGATGCTTTACATGAGTACGTGAGAAAGCCTCTCATGCGCTTGCAGCTGGGTGTTTTCACAAGAGTGCCTGATGGTTTCAGCTGGGAAAAACACTGGACACATGGCGTTAAGATTTCACTGTTCCATCATTAGAGCACGACTAGATCTGACTGTTAATTACACTTGTCTAGTTAATGCTCATGTGTATTCTTTAGGCAGTTTTAGTCTCATTCTTTCAGCAGCACCCAGTGCTGTCAAACTGACTTGGGAGAGAAAAAGACCATTTAATACCTTTGATGATCATCAGTCTGTCATCTGATCAGCAGACAGATGATCAAAATGGTCAGCAGGCTGACTTTCATGTGTTTTTACAATCAGTCTCTGTTGTTGGATGATGTATATAAAAGCGCAATGAAATAACATTCTTCCCCCTCGTGATCCATGCACTGCTCCACAGGATCTTGGTGACACCTAGCGCCATTTAATAAAGTGATTTGATTGGTCAGCAGGTGGTGTTTTAACCTTATTGATCTCTTATCTTGAACATATGGCGATCTTCTTACCCTGGTAAGAAGTGAACCACCGTTGTAGTACCGAAAACCCAGCATTAACCCTGAGGGTACCTCACTAACCACAAATCCTGCTTCGTAATGCAGGCCCCAGAACTGACACCTTCAGCCCTTTATATAGACTAACAATCAGGCACAGAGTTGAATCAGGTCTGGCTCATCCTACCTCCAGCCACACCTCTGCCAGTCTGCCCACCTCCTGCACAGGAACGCAAAGAAAGCAGGAAAAGCCACAAGAACAACAACCAGGCTGGGAGGGGTCGTCACACAAGTCAAGTAAAGTACAGATACCTGAAAACTCTGCTTGAGTACAATAACAAAGTATTTGCACTTTGTTACGTCCAACCTCTGCAAAACACACCACAGTGCAACAGCCTTGCAACACTAGAGGAAACAGTGGTTTGGTATTTGGTTTCTTCTTCTCAGGGGAAGTTAGTGTTGATTTTTTTATGGCTATAATTGTAGTTTTGTAGTGAATTGTGTTATTTGAAATATCAATAAAAAACATGTCAAATGTTAAAATGGTCTCATTGGTAAAACAGGAATACTTACATTTATTGTGAGGTGTTTCTGCTATGTCCTGCAGGTGGTGCACATGAGTCTATAGTTTAGCTTTAAAGGACCAGTATGTAGGATTTAGTGGCCTTTAGCACTGAACTTGCAGATTGCAACCAACTGAAGACACCCTCCCCTTCCAAGCATGTAGCAGAGTTATAATAGTTTTGTATTTTTCATTAGTTTTTCTTTTTATTTAGCTTAAAATTTTTGTTTTCAGTTTAGTTTAGTTTCAGTTAGTTTCCAGTGTTTAGCTTCCATAATGTTCAGTATTAGTTTTTTTTAGTTATTATGTTATTATCATAGTTTCTAGTAGTATATAAATGTATACTATTCTGATACTTTGATTTACTTCTGCTCAGAAGAATAACTGATGCTTCTTCTCCTGTGCTCTGCACAGCTCACTATAAATACTACAAACATTATACAGCAAGCTATTATAAAGAGTATTTGTTTTAATTTACTGAATAACTTGCAGATCATGTGCAGTACTTTTGCATGAATTTACTAGAGCCTCGGCAGGCGCATTTTCTTGCCTGACAAATTCACACATACAGTAGCTTCCCACAAAAGGGCACTTCCTCATTTACACAAACAGGAGTTGGTTTGCTGCAACACATATGTGCACATTACCCTGCTGTGCACTGTTAAGTAATTGTCATGGACATATATAGTAAAAGAGTAATCTGCAGTACTTTGATTGGCTGTTAACCTCTTGTGGTTGAAATGATTGGCTGTGATTGAATGTTTACACGACAAGAGGAAGTTTCAAAATGGGACAAATACATGTGGACGAGAAGAGACCAGCAGCATTCACGGTACAGAGGCTGGTGGACCAGAGCAGGTGAGAAAACATCTTGATTGAAATTCAACAAAAATGAATTGTTATATATTTTTCTTTACATTATTATAAACATTATAATTATTCATTATAATAATATATTATTGGTGAAACTAGTAATAATCATTTATCTCTCTAAAGAGATACATATTATATTTATTTTTCTTCATTTGTTTCTCCGTTGGAAGAATTTGTTGCTCCCAAGTGGCACTTATTATACATTTAAAGAATAATGTCTCATTATCTTCCTTTTCATTCATTATTCACTACATTTTTCCATTTTATTTATTCAGTCTAACTGCCATTCAGACATGTCTAAATATTCTGTAGTTTCTCTTCCATATTATTTTCTACTCTTGTTTTGAAATGAAAAATTGCCAATAACTTGAATACAGTCATCCAGCACCAGCTCTCTACAGCTTGTGTGGGGCTAAACGCTAGAAATTGAAGACAAACTTAGACGAGTAGTAAACTTTGCAGTTTATTTTGAGGTTTTTGACACATACAAGCTTCGTTAACTATGTGTGACAGAAAGCTGAAATGCATAAATAACATGTTTTCAGTTCTCTCACATGCTATCAGAGATTTAATTTTGCATCTGGTGGCTGTTAATTCTAGATGCTGCGTTGGATCAATTATTTTTGGTGTGTTTATATTGTTTTAGAACAACAAATAAACAAAAAACTCTCATTCTGTCTTTCACTCCAGACAAGATGAACATTGTTCTCCTGATCACCGTCATGTTCACTCTTGCGTCCGTTCATGGATACAATCAAAGTCCGTGTCTGAAGACCTCTGACAATGATGCCTACAACAAATTTGTTGGGAGACACATTCTTCAGGAGCCTTTTGACAGAACATCAAAGACTGAATGGAGAAGGTAAGTCAGTGTATTCATTATGAAACGGCCACCTTTTAGATAACACATTACAGTAATGTCTATTTCAGTGGTATCTTTAAAGTTATGTTTCCACTGTGTGAGCTGAGTGACCAACTTTTCATATTAATTTCAGTTAAATTCATGACAGTGAAATTTAAACCTGAATGATGTTCTCTCATTGATGCACAAGCATTTTTCAAAGGCTAAAGTGTCATAAAACCTTTTCAATGCCTTTATAACTATGCAGTAAAACACTGATCTCATTATACAGGTACTTAATTAAGCATCAACTCTGCAACAGAGGACACCTGAAAGATGGACTTTCCTTCATCAGGAAGAGGGATCAGCCACTTGTGGTGCAGATCTGTAATGGCTCCGGCCGGCCCCTGTTTAATAGTAACCGAGGTAACTTATGCATGGGCGACTTCACCATGTTGGTGTATTATGTCGAAGTCAGTGATGACGGGGATTGCAAAATTTTAAAACTCGAGAAAAGACCAACATTTGTGATTGTGGCTTGTGATTTAATTGAAAACCGCTGCCGTCCTGTCCAGTTTGAACCGTACAGCAAACAAAGTCCAGACACTCGAGCCAGACACTGCGGGCCTCATGCTTCCAGTTTCCAGACTCGTTATTGGCCTGAGATCTAAGACCTGTGTAACAAGCATCTAAATGAAGCCTTTTTTGTTTACATAAAAAATATCTTGAGCTAGATTATATTTTCTCAGTTATATATTATTTGAGCCTGATTCTAGTGAGATGAGCCTGATCAAATTTACATGACACGCATGAATAGGAAAATTACATTTCCTCTAAATAATCTATGAAGGAGGTGATTACAAGTGACAGAGGGTGATAACAGTGCTAACAGTTAATGTTAGACAGAATTTCTATTATGACTAAGATCTCTGTTTTCAGCTAAAGCTTCTTTACAACCTTTCACTGTACACTAACCGTGTTTCTTGAATTGTAACCCAGCCTTAAAGTTTATATGTTGCTTTTCTATATTTAACTGTTAGCTATTCTTTTTTATGAGTCCATGGTATTGTCACTTTGTATAATCTTCCCTACATGTATATCCATATACTTTGTCCCTTATTGAGAAATTGTGTGAAAATCCTCTGTTTATTTTGCTTTGTACAGTATAATGGCAAGTAAATGCTTTAAACCAGTAAATAAATGTTTTTGCTGTTCATGTTATAAAGCACAATTATGGGCAACTTTGCTATTAAGAGAACTGTCGCCCACTTGTGCATGTCTACAGGGTTTTCTCTCTCTTCAGGGTTAGCAAGAAAGCTAATACATGTATATCCTTAACATATCCTACTTAACTATTTCTACAAGGTGACAGGGTAAACATGTTAACAAACAGTGGCATTTTTTACATATCAAGCAGACCAAAACAGGAATACTCTTCATTTGATCTAATTATTGCCACCTGACAAGTGTAAGTCCAAGATTCACTCTCGTTTTAGCTCTAATTATGTCTCCACCAACTCCTGAGAAAAACACCGAGCTCTTAGCTGTTAAATATTCCACTACTATCTTCACCTAGTTACTAACTTTGTCTGTCTATCATTTGGAGCCAGGAAGCTAGTGTAGAATGGGATTATTTGAGTGTTGTGATCTATTTGGTGTCTGTAGCTGGAAACCAGGTAGATGAGAGCTAACCAAACAAACAAGGATGTGGCCCAAACCCCAAAACAATGAGCTCCATAGTGCTGATGGGAAGTGTGGGTCTGTCACTTTCATGTTACATGAAGTCATTTGTTAATATAAAAATAATGAAAAAGTGAAGCTTTAAGGATGATAATTAAATATTTTTTGGCTCTGTGGGAGCTAAACCCAGAAACAAGTTAAAAGACAAATCCCTCTCTCACAAGCTGAGAGAAAAATACATGTATTAAATTCTGCGAGTGTTTGTGACCGATCATCTTTAATGAACGACTTCAGAAAATCAATATAAAAGCAAACACTTTATATAAAAATACAGAACGTGCAGTAGTTTCATGAACCTTGAAAAAATCCTGGGTCCACTTTAAATTTTTAAAAATGCTCATTGCAAACAATATCATTGATGGACAGTATGTACAAAAATCTAAACATCGAGATATTAAATTTACATCTATTTAACTTCATTGTTTTACTGTGTAAAGACTCCAAAGCTTTTTCGTTACAGTTAAACAAAGACCTAGACAGTAAGGAAAGTGCCAGGCAGAAATACAGCATTACTCAAACTCAACTATCTCCTTAACACATCCAACTGAACCAGGGTTACAAAATGTAAGAAGCACAAGTCAATTTTGGCCTTTGGAATAATCCTCTCTGATCCTTCACATGGTCTTACACAAAAATATCTGTCTTGTTTGCTTTATTTACATGGTAAGATAAGAAAATACAGGATAAAAGAACTGTTGCCTAATTTTAAAATGCATTCAGTAAATACCAAGTACCACCCCTCCTACATTTTGGTTTCCTCTGGTAACACAACGCTTGATTCATTATATTGCTTCCAAACAGTCACTCTGTGGGTCAGAGACCTTTACAGAATCTTAATTGAGCAAATGCAATGACATGTCCATATGATGAGTGAGTGTTGTAGCGGTTAGTTTTGACATGCAAAATGATTTGCTTTGCTTTTACTTCATTAGATTGACAGTTTTTTTTAGGTAAAGTGCTGTGCAAACATGTAAAACTGTGATATACTGTAGTTGGCTCATTATGAAGACAGTGTCATATTTTAAACTGGTAGTTTGGATTATTTGTATGAGGTACTTATCCGGAGTCAGTGAAATACCTGCGGTACACAGAGATCGACAAGCTCCCAGTTTGGAGAAGCAGAGAGGATTACCAGTACAAAAGGGACACAATGAACTAGTGGACGGAGTCAGGGTTTTAACCACTTTAAAAATGTTCACCTTAAAAAAATCAATAACAGTTTAAGTGTGTGCTTTATTTATAACATTTTCATCACTTTACTTTGCCATCAGACAACCTTTTCCAATAGGAAAATGCATTACATATATATTTATAATTGTCAAAACTAACCAAAGTCCATAGGCAAAATTGGTCCTTTCACCTGAGAGAACATGGGAGTTGCTTTTCTGCTGCTGCCTTATCTATCAGTTTCTTTGTGTGATTGTGTGACTTTGGTGAACCTGGTCTATCGTTTTAAAACATCAAAGTCACAAAATGACACAAACAAATGAACAGATGGAGGCAGCAGAACACCTGTGTCCTGGGAGGTAAAATTATTGATTATGTTGATGGAGTTTGGTTGTTATGAAGAGGGCAACATTTGATGGCAGTTTGGTTGGAAAAGGCTGTCTGCGGCAAAGTGAAGTTGTGAAAACATTCTGAATATAGCGTACACTTAAAGTGATATAGATTTTTTTTAAGGTGGACCACTTAAAAGTGACTAAAATACATCGACTAATGATAAGGACCTCATACAGCCCCACTCCACATAATCAAAACTATCCCTTCAAGACCAAATAAAGAACCATATCACTTGTCCAAAATGAAAAACAGAGGTATCTGCACTTTGCATAAAACTTTTTGGTCCTAAAAATGTTATAAAAGTTTACATACATAACATATGCTGACTAATTAGACTTTTGATTGGCTGTCAGCCTTAGGTGTGTTTAACAGGGGTTACCATGACAGGAGAAGTGTTCTTCCCCTCCTGGGTGAGACAGGGGCTGAAGATTGGGTACAGACTCTCAGTGAAGGCGTTGATGAAGGTGTAAAGATGCAGCCGTGCCTTCACGTCATAGAAAGAAATCTGGCCTCCGTCATAATCCAGGAAGATTCCCACTTTAGTGGGTTGGGACTGCAGCATCAGAGGCAGGCGGGATGATGCCAGAGCCTTCACCTCCCCGTTCTTCAGCCACAGGCACCAGTACGACCCCTCAGGACTCAGCTTGATCTCACCCTTGCGGCGAGCCGAGGCGCCAGCCACCCCAAGGGTCCAAGCCGTCTTGCGCCCGACGTCCACCTCCCAGTAGTGCCGCCCAGAGCTGAGACCCTCTCGGCCCAGGACGAAGAGGGCGGGGCTGAAGCGCTTGGGACCCTCAGAGTGGGAGGTCTTACGCTCTTCGTACTTCACCTGGCGACCGTCATCGGACACAACCAGGTTCCTCTGGGCCGTGGCAGGGTCCAGTATCACTTCACCTGGACAGAGCAGAGCAGAATAAGAGGCTGGGAGAAGAGTTTGGGTTTGGGTACTGGAGTAAAAGTGTCAAGTAGTACTGATTGAAAGTACTCAAGTAAAGCGTAAGCACCTCAAAATTGCATTCAAGTACAGTGCTTGAGTAAATGTAGACTGCACAGGTGTGATACTTTACATTCTCAAACACCCTGAACTGAGCTCGTCTGTGTTGTGAAGAAGTGATGCCATCTTGTGGACAATTTGGAGAACTGAAAATCACATGAAGCTCTGGTTGCACTGCTTGAGATTGCTAAACCATCTGCACTCTTCTAAGATCTCTTATAAAAAAGTCATGACTTCCTGCCCCCAAACAAGTGCAAACTACTGATCACCAAAGCTGACGGTGTAAATTCTTACTCACTTGAATAGTTCTGCACCTTCCGGAGCTCTGAGAGACAGACAGAGTGAGGAAAAACACAGAGAGGAAGACAAAAAGAGAGAGATGAAGTCAGCAAATCACTCAGCTGAAGAGTCAAAGTCAAAGCAGACGGCACGTGTGGGTGGTAAACATGGCGCTCTAATCCAGAGCTGTAAATGCTGCGGACATGTGGTGCTGTCAGTCAGCTGCCTCTCCATTGATTCCAAGTGGATGAACTGAGGCATCAACACTATCTCCATCTGTCCCACCAGCTTGTGTGTGTGAATGTGTGAGTCTGGTGGGGAGTTGGGGATGGGGGGGTGTTTGGTGCAATGATGAGTCACTTTTCTATTTCAAAGTGCTTGTACAGTGACCTACATATTTCTGTTTTGTATTTTGCACTGGAAGTGTGGTTGGTATCAAACAAGAGAGAGTGGATTTTACTGTAATTTTGCAAAGATAATCCACCCAGGGACCAAATTCACACAGTTTATTGTGTGTAGTAGTTTTTCAAAGTTGTTTAAATAAAGTTTAGTTTTCTTGGGCTGGGTTGCACTAATAAGGATTCATTTCTAATCCTGATTAAATCATGTTGCAAAACAACAAACAACAAACTTTACTATCTTAAAATTAAGAAATATTAAATTTAAACCTCTCTTTTAACCTCAGTTTCCACTCTTAACATAGATTAAATTCAATTCAACTGCAACAGATCTTTAAACTCCAACATGTGATCCAGTATTAACTAAATTGAGGAGGTTCAACTTGAAATAGCTAAAATAGCTGCCTTCTTGAGGTGGATTGAGCAAATAATTGGATTAACCATAATTTCAGCTAGCTAGAAAACAAAATAACTTTTTGTTTGTTTGTTTTTAGCCAGCTAGCAAACAATATAGGCCAAACTTTTTTTGTTCTCTGCTAGCAAATAATATAACTTGTTTAGTTATAAGCTAGCTGGCAAACAATATAACTGTTTTGTTTTTAGGTTGTAAGCAAACATTATAGGGCTAACTGTTTATTATTATTATTATTATTATTATTATTATTATTATTATTATTAGTTTTTTTTCAGCTTTCTTTTTTCTTTTTTTTATCGAACAAAGAATATAACTTTTTTCTTTAAACTTTTTAGTTAGTTACGAATACGAATACGAATACGAATACGAAATACTTTATTGATCCCCAAGGGGAAATTCATTTGTCTAGTAGTCTCATCTATTAGTATAAGAATTATAGAGTCTGATGGCAGTTGGTATGAAAGATCTTCTGTATCTCTCTGTCCTACAACGAAGAGAGAGGAGCCTTCCACCACCATTATTTCTTTGGTCCATCAAGGTGTTATGCAGTGGATGATCCATGTTGTTTAGGATGGCCTCCACCGTCCTAAACAACATGGATCATCCACTGCATAACACCTTGATTAGAAAACAATACAATGTTTTGTGAAGAAATACAGACTAGCTAAAAGTTGTAACTGTTTTCCCCCATCTTTTATACTTACTCGGTCCCAATGGCAATCAAATCTATTTATATTTGATTAATTTAATCATTTTAATTATGTAAGAAAGCATCTCCACATTGATAAACTATTTAATGTCAGTTTACATAACTGGACTTGGATTAAGTCAATGGAGGGTTAGAGTTAGTTTTACACTGTGCAACAGAGCTCTGCTTAATTTTAAACCTGGATGAACTCAGTTTAAGTTCTGCTAAACTCTGATTAGAATTGATTTTAGATTAAATAATTGCTTTTGGTGCAACCCAGTCTTGTTCTTGTTTTGAAAGTATATCTACCCTGCTTATCTCATCTGGCAATAACAATATAAAAGGTTTCATGCAACTTTTTACAGCCATAGTTTTGTGGTATTGTTGAACATGCTTGCTGCTCTCACCTTTCCCATACAGCCTCTTGAGCTCCTCCTGGAACTTGTCGATGAGGCTGCTGACAGACGAGCGGATGGTTCCCAGGTAGAGGTCAGTGTTGATGCTCACCGCCGACCAATCAGCGGGCTCGGGAGGGGGTGGCAGAGTGGCCAGGTTCTGGTGGAAATGGAAGAGGAAGGTTATGCAAGGTGAGATGAAATTAAAATGTAATGATGCCTCGGGGGAAATGAAGTCTTTGCAGGGGAAAGAACACACTGAATATGACACTGATGGGGACCTGCAAATGAGCAAGAAAAGTTCTCATTATGTTCAGAGCTGTCTTGGTGATTTAAACAGCATTAGGAGGTAAAAACCTTGACAGTGTGCAGATGTATTTATATCTATAAATCTAATGGGCTGACGAACAAAGAATCAGCTTTCAATTTAAAATGTGATCCAGTATTATTTTAAAATGGCTGCATTTTTGAGACGGATCAAGTAAAATAATCAAAATCTTTCAAAGAAAGTTAAGGGACAGACTCAACCTAATTGTGTTCACTTAAGTTGATCCCTTAAAACAGTCTGTCAGTTACTGCCAGGTAGTCCCCTTTTTCCTTATTGTGTTTTGTCTGTTTTTTAATCCTCTATTATTTAAGTGCATGGCTCCGTTAACCTGGCCGAGAAATTACAGCTTCTCTTTGAAGCCATCATGAGTACAATAACTGTCTAACTTTTTAGCTGGCAAGAAAAGAGTGTAAAATTTTCTTAGCTACTTAGTAAACAATGTATGTTATGTTTACTTTTAGCTGGCTAGCAAATAACGCAAAGTTTTGTTAACTTTTTACCTTGCTAGCGAAGGAATATAGCACAGTGGAAAGACAGCAATTTTGATATTTTGCTCACATGTAATGATATTAGGTTGTAACCATTCATGTCCATGTAGAGTGACCTAGATTGGCTTGAAAAGTTACTTATTAGCGCTAACTCTGATAACAGAAGTAAACCAATATTTTACTGGTTTACTCATGATGCATTAACACCAAAGTTGGAAGAACGCCTTCCCAACTCAGAAAATGAAATCATCTGAGTAGCACATAAATGCTGCATGAGTATAATAATGCAGACAAACACTGAAACCTCAGCACATTATTACCTTGACAAAAAACAAAAAACAAAAAACAAACAAAAAACCCCCCAATCAATTGAAGAACAGTCAATGCAGGATACTGTCTATATAAGCTATACCAGAAGACTTACAGATGCACAACACTTCATCTATTTGACCACATATCTGTCAACTTTGCCCTTACAAACACTATGTTTGTGTTTGTGTGGCTCTATGCCTTGGCTTCTCCTCATACTATCTGGGAAAATCCCAAATAAGATACTTCAAAGACGTCTTTCATGAAAGAAAATCAACAATTTATCTTTGTAAACAGTCAGGATAAATGCACAAGGGGGATCTTCCATAACATCTGGCTCTGTTCATCGAGGCTTTTGATGTTGTGTCACAATCCTCATAGCAGCTACAGCTGGTGTAAGTATGGAGATCCACCAGATAATTGGCTGTGTGCATTTGTATGAAGATTATTAATGACGGTGAGAAAAAGAGATATTTTTAAAAAATATATATTGTTCCAGCCTAGTCAGTAATATTAGTCTCTTATGACAGATATCTTCCGTTACTGTAAGCAAGCTCACACTTCTATGTCTTAAGGCCTTGGCCTTTTAACTAATTAGCTCCCTCGCTGTGTCCTGAATGCATACTAAGTGTGTTTTGTGTATGTAGGTTACACACTGGAAACATGACTAATGAAGTCATACTTAAAATGCCAGCATGCATTTTTAAAAATTACAGTTGGAGTATGGCCTTGATTTAAAATATTGATCATGGAAGGATTTGAAGAACTACACCAAAAGCTGGAGAAAAGTAGGACATTGTGGAAGGTGGTGTAAATGTTGCACAGGCAAGAGCAAGTAAACAGCATTATTTTGAAACCTGAAAAGCATCTTCAGCTGTTTCTGACAACAAAAAATGAGCAAATCATTGTGAAAGTACTTCCTATATTTGTTTTCATATTTAAAATGTGCAGCAGTGGATTAGATGTGAAACATTTATTTGAGTTCTGAGTATAAGAAGTTCTTGAGATTATGATCAGAATTACGAGTTCAAAGTGAGAACTCTGAGCACAATAGTTATAATTCTGAGAAGAAAGTCAGAATTCAGAGTTTAAAGTCAGAATTTTTAGTTTATAGCAAGAATTCTGGGGGGAAAAGTCAGAATTTTGACTTTAAACTCAGAACTCAAATTTTTCATTGTTGTGGTCCTAATCCTCTTTCATTAAAAGGCCATCTGAATCCTCAAAGATTCTCAGGAGCTGGACCTCCAACATGGCTGCCACATGGTGTGTACTACCTGCAGGAAGAGCACTTTGTCGTGCGTCTGTGCCTGGGTTTCCAGCTCGTTGCTCCTCCTCCTCAGTTGGCTCAGTTCGTTCTCCAAACCTCGGGCCAGTTCCTGAGCGTGACGCTCGGCTTCACGCTGCCTGGTGGCGATCACCTCCACCAGGTCCGCCTGACTCTGCTCCACCATGCGCTGCAGCTCTGCATACACCTGCCAGCTCTCCTCCAGCTCCTTCTGAGCGCTGGCCTGTGAAGGACAGGACGTGGGAGGAGAATTTGATTTAATAATTGGTAAAGAGCTCCACTGACTATACGAGATCTACAAATCTTCTGGCTCTGAAGGAGTCTGAGAAAATAACCCTGAAGATGTCACAGTGATGTCATCAGAGTTATCTTAGTTTGGGCTTGGAAAAAGTTTGAAAAACAGGGGCCATTTTTTTGTTTTATTTTATTGGGGAACTACAACAAAATCCCATTTTACCACCTTGCAAATGATAAATAAATCACTTTGTATCCTTGTATTCACCAGGCAGAGAGAGTCTCATGAAAAGACGCTATTAGCTGCATTGTGGGAAATGTAGGTTTGGATAATCTTTGTAGCATAATCCTAAAGTTTGTTGATTCAATTTTGACCATTCTTTTTATCCCCATGGAATAATATATTTCTGTAGTAAGACTTTGGAACACTTTAGAATCAGGGTCCTGGCTAGAGTTGCAAATTTTGTGCACTTTCTGACAATCGATTAACCAATAATAATTAATAAAATTAAAAAAAGTGATAAGTGATATCAGTGAAACTGATAAGAAATAGGTGTATTGCATGGACATCTCATAGAAACTCAGAGAACATGAGGTCTGTTCAAACTCTAAACTCTTATATATGATCTTAAATTCATCCTATTGTGTTTTCTTATTCTTTGTAAATCATATTTAAATGTGTTTTTATATTAATTCATGTTTTTCATATCTTGTCTGCATACCTTTGTCTTATTTACAGTATGAGTCACTTTAAATTGCTCCAATAAAAGTCCAACAAACTAACCTTTGAAATGCTGCAGTTTGAGTAATCATAGCTCTTTTTCATTCTTTGTTTCCTGAGCGGCTCACAGAATGTCTCCCTGCTGCTTGAACAACTGGACTAACAGGTTACGTCTGTCTGCAGCCAAGTGTTGGAAACTACCAAACTTTTTACCTGGATAGGTTTAAAAATTACTTTCCAATCTCCAGTTATGTATTTATTCCCCAACTAATGACTAACATTATACTGTAAATTATTTATTAATTAGATTAATTCATGTATTCATTAAAAAAAGCTTATTTTGCTCTCTGCTGTGATGATTCCTCTCCAGAACTCAAAAGAATCCACTAATGCGTCATTGCCTTTATCTCCGAGTCTATCAGTAGCATCATTTAAACCACACAGAGCAACATGCACATGTGCAGTCATGTGTTTATACGTTACACACACACACACACACACACACCTACACACACACACACACACACACACACACACACACACACACGTGGACATCCTGATATCTAACTCTCTGGTAACTGAATCCTCATTGTATTTGTAAAGCAGATGAAATGTCACCAAGCAGGAAACTATAAGAGCAGCACTGAACCTGGGAAGGTTTGAGGAATAATTTTAGCTAAAGAAATCAGCATCACATCGTTCTTTTTATACAGTTTTCTTTGAATCTGACTGCTTTTAATCTCCTGGGTTTGAAACACTTATATTACTCATTGGACTGTTATGGAAAACTGTTTAAAACGTCATAACATTTCAGTCATTTGACAACTATAATTAGAATCCTTTATTTATGTGAACAAAAGTGGCTAATCCTTCATGTTTTCGTTTCTCATCCTTGAGGTAAGTTTTGCTGTAATGAAGCTGTGGTTAAAACAGGAAACAGGGTGTGGGAAAGTAAAGCGAAAGGTTTATGCCGGTCGCACCGGTTGGACGACCACAGAAATGGATCCGAGTGTGTTTACGCAAGAGAACAACAAACTGCATTAGCAGGCCGCCCTCTTCACCACCACAGAACTCGAGAAGTATGAGAAAGATGCAGGCAAGGTCCTGAACAAAACATATTGATTTTCTAACAAAGCAAAGGTGAATCTACTGCGAGTCTACAAATGAAATATCATCCAATCAAGAGCTGTGCGTCCTGTTGAAGTGCACTTGAACAACAGGCTGCTCACATTTTGTATGCTCGCCTGGATCACAGTGCTGCCTGCAAGTGCAAACATAGCTTTTGAGCTCGAGCACAAGAGGAGCGCTGCATTAGAGAAGACTGGGCAAATATTTAACATGCAGTACATGAGGGACGAGTACAATCACCCCACAACAGACTGTCTGAGCACCACAGACTTCATCAACATCTGACATGCAGGTTAAAATCAGTTTAACTACAAGGCAAAAAAAAGTACTGATGATGTTAGTCAGAGGCATTTGTTAATATGAGATTATTAAATTGATCAATACTGTGCTGGTTGGCTAAAGGAAGCCAAGTTAAAATGTTTCTTTTGCTTTTATTTTGAAATGTCAATTTCATAACCATCAGTCCAAGAGGAAAAAGTTAATCCAGATTGTTTCAGCGCAAAGTTCAAAAGCCAGCAGCTGTGATGGTATGGGGTTAGTGCCCATGGCATCATGGGTAACTGTCCCATCTGTGAAGGCGCCATTAACGCTGAAAGGTACATACAGGTTTTGGAGCAACAAATGCTGCCATCCAGATGAAGCCAGAGGAGAATGCGAAGACACATTCTGCACGTGTTACAACAGCGTGGCTTTGAACTAGACTGACCTTCCTGCAGGCCACTGTGGTGCATTATGAAGCGCAAAATACGCTAACAGAGACTCAGGTTTTTGAGCTACTGAAGTCATACCTCAAGCAAAAATGAGAAAGAATTTCACTTTCAAAGCTCCAACAGTGCTCACAGCAAGAGTGTTGTTAAAAGAAAAAATGATTTATCACCGTGGCAAACATGCCTCTTCTGTCATCAGTTTGAACATTAAATATTTTGTGCTGTTTTTAATTGAATATAGAATAAAAAGTTTTTGCAAATAATTCTAGGTTTTTTTTTTGGATTCAGGGTTGTAATTAGTTACAGTTAACAGTTACTTCTCTCAAAAGTAATTGGATTACTTTACCAAGTACAGCATATTAAAATAATTTGTTATGAGGGAAAGTAACTTTTGAGTTACTTTTAAATGTCTGTTTTAATTCTCTTATTAATACACACATTATGCACCAAGTGGAGTTGCATCTCCAATCTCGTTGTTTGCTCTGCCACAATGACAATAAAGACTTATCTTATCTTACATCGCTATCGCTAGGATTTGAAGAAGACCACAGATGATCCTGCATCTACATGTTAACCATGTAACATGTACGTTGCTGCAGTGGTTAATAAATAATTATTAAGATGAACAGTTTATATTAATCTATGATGAAAAGTAAGCTCACATCGCCTGGACTGCTGTGCTCTACAATAAAGTCGGGTGATGTTGGGTCATGGATCGGGGGAACAGGCTGTGTTTGTGTTCATTCCTCTGCAGTTAATTTGATTTAAGTTATTAATTTGAAAAAGTAATTAATTACTTGTCTAGGTACCAAAAGCAATGGATCTACAGTTATTTTGTTACATATTAAT